>ML285850.1:95583-132681 GCA_005239495.1 Nicotiana undulata
AAGCCTCCTCACATCACTCATAAGGCCTGGAAGCCTCCTCACCTCTCTCATAAGGCTTGGAAGCCTCCTCACATCACTCATACGGCCTGGAAGCCTCCTCATATCACTCAGTCAGACACTTTCAATTAGCCCTTAGGCCATAACAAACCGGGTTCTCGACCAAAAATAGTGTTTCATTTTTTTTTCAATAAATAGTATCAAAATACTCTGAGTGTCAAAATCATTTATCAGGAAACGACTGAGTGTAATTCACAACATATCAAGTGAGGAAACACAGTGAAACAGTCCCCCAAGGGGTAAACAGATCGTCACTAGGCCTCAAACACGGCTTACAGCCCAAAACATATCATAATATATAAATACTAATTAAGCATAAGCTTTAAAAATCGGTTTAGCAACTCAATGGTCGCCTAAATACGGAGATATTTCCAAAGTTTCAATTTTTCCAGTTCAAAACCCGTAAAAGGGTGCATAGTCCGGGGTTTCATACCCTCAGGACAGGATTTCAAGACATTACTTACCTCAAAACTAGCCCGGAATTATTCCGCAACACGCTTGCCTCTCGAATCAACCTCCGAAGGCTCCAAATCTACCAAGTTCAGATTTTTATCATCAACATATGCTTAAGGAATAAATTCCAATTGAAAAATATCGAATTTAACTCAAAAATCCGAAACCGGTCAAAATCCGACCCCCGGGCCCGCGTCCCGAAACTCAGAAAGTTTTGCAGAAACGTTTTCTTCATCTTCCCACGAGTCCGTACATATAAAGAACACCGAAATCGGAGTCCGTTTGACCACTCAAATCGACCCTTGAAGGTCTCATAATCTCATGCCCCAAAATCCTATTTTTCTATTGTTTTTCATGAATTAAAGGCTGGGGCTATGGTCTATAATCACCCATAAATGAGTTTTAATAATCAATTTGCTTACCTTTGTGATACCCACTGATTTTCTCCTTCAAAAATCGCCCAAAAAGCTTCTCCCCGGTCAAAAATTGAAAGAAAACTCAAACTGCTCGTTATATATATATATTGTTCACGCGTTTTACTGCTCCCGATGGATTCCTTGTGAAATTCTAATCAATTTAGGCTTTTGAATCACTCAATTTGAACTTATAATGAAGGAGATATGTAGGTTTTAAGATTTGCAAATAGTGCAGGTTTTTAATACGCCGTCAGGGGCAATTTTTGTCATTAACCTGAAAGATCTGGGCAACTTGGTAAAATGGTCATAAAATCCTCATACGATGTCCAAATTCGACGATTATTTTTGCTACGGGTCCGTAATTACGATACGGATCCAATGCTTCTTTCAAAACAGTAATCAGAGCTCATTTGTTCAATATGATATTATTTATGCTTGAAGAAACGACGCCGAAACATAAGAAAAACGAGCACAATGCAGCCCAAACCTATCCAAAACTCACCCGAGCTCCTTGGGACCCCAACCAACTATACCAGCACATCACATATGATCATTAAAACTTTGTTTCACTCTCAAAACACCAAAACTAACATCAAAACACCAAATTTACATCGGATTCAAGCCTAAGAACTTTGAAAATTTTAAAATCCACCAAAGATGCCGAAACTATCCAAAACAACTCCGATTGACCTGAAATTTTGCAGACACATCCAAAATGATATTACAAACCTGTTTCAACTGTCGGAATTCCATTCCGACCCCGATAGCCTATTTTCCACTGCCGACCGGAAATCACCAAAAACTAACTTTCGCCAATTCAAGCCTAATTCTACACCGGACATCAAAGAATTATTCTGAACACACTCCTAAGTTCCAAATCACCTAACGAAGCTATCCGAAGCATAAAATCCGCATTCAGAGATCGTTTACCAATAAGTCAACTCTTAGTTGACTTTTTCCATTTTAAGGCTATTTTTAAAGACTAAGCGACTGAATTCTCATTTAACCATTCTGATTTCAAGCTTATCAACTCTAACACATCAATAATAGAATAATAGGTCTATGATAAGTCAATAACAGCAATTATAATGCAGGTTTTACGTAACGACAGACCGAGTCGTTACAATAAAGGCCGTCATTAAGAGGAAGAGTAGTGTGAACTCAACCTAAACCGCTAAAGTCTAAGACTAACTCCTAACATACTAGCCTCGCTCTGGTGCGCCGTAGAAATACGCACAACTACCTCCTAACCTACAACCTTAACGTTTGACCTCCACAACTTTCTGTCTAGGGCCTTGTCCTCGCTAATCAGAAGCCACATCGTGTCCTGCCTGATCACCTCTCCCCAATACTTCTTAGGCCTCCATTTACCTCTTCTCGTACCTACCAAATCCAACCACTCACACCTCCTCACCGGTGCATCTGGGCTTCTCCTCTGAACGTACCCTAACCATTTCAGCCCTGCTTCCCGCAGCTTGTCATCCATGGGGGCCACACACACCTTCTCTCGAATATCTTCATTCCTAACCTTATCCATGTTAGTGTTCCCGCACATCCATCTCAACATCCTCATTTTAGATACTTTCATCTTCTGGATATGTGAGTTTTTAATTGGCCAACACTCAGCCCAATACAACATGGCGGTCTAACCACCGCTCTATAAAATTTACCTTTGAGTATCGGTTGCACTTTGTTGTTACACAGGTCTCCAGACGCTAACCTCCATGTCATCCACCTCACCCCTATACGATGTATGACATCCTCGTCGATCTGCACATCCCTTTGGATAACCGACCCAAGGTACTTGAAACTACCCTTTTTGGGGATGACATGTGATTCAAGACTCACGTCCAATCCCGCTTCCGTCGGCTCGACGGTGAACCTGCACTCTAGGTACTCCATCTTAGTCCTGCTAAACTTGAAACTCTTAGACTCAAGGGCCTGTCTCCAAACCTCCAGCCTCTCGTTGACGCAGCCTCGTGTCTCATCAATCATCACTATGTCATCAACAAATAACATACACCATGGAACCTCTCCTTGAATATGGTGTGTCAGTGCATCCATCACCAGGGGAAGTAGGAATGGGCTGAGTGCAGACCCTTGGTGTAACCCCATAACAACCGGAAAATGCTCTGAGTCACCTCCCACTGTCCTAAACTGAGTCTTAGCTCCATCATACATGTTTTTAATCACCTTAATGTATTCAACCGTCATAATTTTTTCCTCCAGGAATCTCCATAGAACCTCTCTAGGAACCTTGTTATACGCTTTCTCCAGATCGATAAACACCATGTGCAGATCCTTCTTCCTATCCTTGTACTGTTCCACCAACCTCCTAATAAGGTGGATAGCTTCCGTGGTAGAACGCCCCAACATGAACCCTAACTGGTTATTTGAAATAGACAATGTCCTCCTCACCCTTATTTCTACCATTATCTCCTAAACTTTCATGGTATGACTTAGTAATTTGATACCCGTATAGTTGTTACAGTTGTGGATATCACCTTTGTTCTTGTACAACGAAACCACCGTACTCTACCTCCACTCCTCTGACATCCTTTTCGTCCTGAAAATAACATTAAACAACTCAGTCAGCCATTCCAATCCTTCTCCTACACATCTCCAAAATCCTATCGGAATTTCGACTAGCTCGGTAGCTCTGCCCCTACTCATCTTATGCATAGCCTCCACGTCCTTCCCAACCTTGATGCGCCTACAATACCTAAAGTCACGGTCACTCTCGGAATGCCCCAATTCACCTAGCACAATATCCCGATCCCCTGATTCATTTAGAAGTTTATGAAAGTGGGTCTGCCATCTCCGCTTAATCTGTTCCTCCCCCATCAAAACTCTATCGTCCTCGTCTTTGATGCACCTCACTTGGTTCAGATACCAAGCCTTACTCTCTCTCACCTTGGCCAGCTGAAATAACTTCTTCCCCCCCCCCCACCCTTTGGTCCCCAGTTCCTCGTACAGACGAGCAAAAGCCGCAGTCTTATCCTCTATGACTGCCAGCTTCGCCTCCTTCCTAGCTACCTCATGCCTCTCACTATTCGCTCTCCTCATTGCTAGTGCTCCCTACTAACTTCAGATATGCCACCTTCTTCGCTTTCACTTTACCTTGGACCACTTCATTCCACCACCAGTCGCTTTTGTGACCACCAGAGTAGCCCGCAAGACCCCAAACACCTTGCTCGTCACCTTCCTTATACTGTCCGTCGTCGTCGACCACATACTACTCGCGTCTCCACTACTCCTCCAGGTTCCCATAGCCGATAACTTCCCTTCCAAAACTTGAGCTTTATCCTTAGTCAAGACACCACACCTGATCCTCAGACGTCCTCGTACTGACCTCTTCTTCCTCCTTATCATAATATCGACGTCCATCACCAAGAGCCTGTGTTGCGTTTCGAGGGTCTCATCTGGGATAACCTTGAAATACTTGCATAGCCCTCTGTCACATCTCCTGAGGAGGATATAGTCAATCTGAGTCCATGCCACCGTGATATGGGAAGTAACCAAATGCTCCGCCCTCTTCGAAAAACTCGAGTTCACAATCATTAGCTCAAATGAAACTTAGTGAAATCCAGTAGTGAGATAATTGATCCACTCTGATCCCTAAAATCGAAGTTTTCATGCACCTCACTATAGCCACCTGCAGACGACCCAATATGCTTATTTAAATCCCCTCCTATAAATAACCTCTCGGCATGCGAAATATTACGCACAATATCATCCAACCCCTCCCAGAAGCGCCTTTTAGCCTCCTCATCCAAGTCTGCTGGCGGCGCATAAGTGCTAATGATATTTAGGATACACTCACCAACCACCAACTTAGTAGTTATTAATCTATTATTCACCCGCCTAACCTCTACCACGGACTCCCTAAGATCCCTATCTACCACAATACCCACTCCATTCTTGCCCTTCAGGACTCCAGAGTACCACAACTTATACCCCATCTGCATCCCTCGCCCTAGATCCTACCCACCTAGTGTCTTGGGAACACGCTATATTTACCTTCCTCTTCTGGAGGATCCTTGACAACTCTATAGACTTACCCATCAATGTTCCTATGTTCCATGACCCAATCATCAACCTATAGGCTCCCTTGTTCCCCTTACCTCCCTTGCCTCCCGTCCTACCCCCTGTCCACGCCCCACCCTACTCCCCATCCCCTGCCCCTTCCGAGGACATGACCATATTCTACCATCCGAGACTACAATCACTATACCTACAACAGACTAAGGAAGAATTACTAGCACACAATATGCAACAACCAAACTAGAAGAAAACAAGTTGAAACTACAGGCACGCTAGTAGTACGATTAAACTAATGCGACTAAAATGACAGCATTTTAGCTAATACAGAGAAGAGAATAGGAGATCGGGAGGTACCAACTCCGAAGAATAGAACCTGTAATTGTCGTAGTGTACTCAACGATGCTACGGCACCTGGAACGTTCGTGTCCAACCTCCCACTACCCCTTGCTGACACACGCCCTAACTGCTCTCCTATGCTTGCGCGCGCGCCTCTCGCTTGTCTCCAATACCACCGAAATTTTACATGTAAGTCACATAAAATACCCGCGGAACAAAAATAGGGGGAGGGGACTGTTACCGCTACTAATGGTGAAGCCCCAACAGTGGTAAAAAGGGGAAAGAAGAAGGGAAAAAGGAAAAAGAAAGAGGAAACCGTAGAAGGCGGGGAGGGGGGGTAAGGGGTCGAAGGGAACAAGAAAAGGGTCGCTAGAAAAGGTTCGATGGCGGGTCAGCAATTGTCGGAGATAACCGCTACAATTAGGGTTAGGGGTTGGGAGGAAGGAGAAAGAAGGGAGAGAGATGGGGGAGGGGGGATGAGAGGCAAGAGGGATGAGGGAGGAATGGGGGGTTTACCTGCTAGGGGGTGGTCACCTGCGCCGCTGTTGGTCGCTGATAACTAGTGATTTGTGCTTACTATTTACTTCTGTTTTTTAGGTTTCTAGGCAAATTTGACTAAAATACTCCCACATTTTGATGCAAGTTGTTTAAATTGCAGGAATTGAGTTGAATTATGAATATTGATCAAAAAGGAGCAAAATTTGCATTGTCCCAGTACCCAGCAAAACCGCTGCAGCGTTTGTAATTTCGCTACAGCGGATTTCCAACCGCTGCCCCGTTGCCAAACTTCAGAGAGATGATTTTTGAGGCAACGTTCACCGATGACCGCGCTATTTTTCTGCTGCAGCGGTTTCTCTACCGTTGCAGCGTTCAATATTATGTTGGGAGGGTTTGTCAAACTTCAGAGAGTCAGCCAAGTTGGGGTTTCACACTTTCGCGGTCAGCGGCACTTTTCCGCTGCCGCGTTTTAGCTACCGCTGCGACGCTTCAATATTCCGCTAGGTGCCGAATGGAGAATCAGAGAGTCATCAAGGCCCAAGACCGCTGTGGCGGCCATTATTCCGTTGTAGCGGAAGCCAATCCGCCGCAGCGCTCAGAAATACGCTGAGAGCGAAATCTCCGTAGGGACAATTTTGTCCAGTATTTTCAGTCTAGTATAAATACATCTTTTTCTTATTTTTTAGGGCATCATCTGTTAGGAGGAACACGTGAATAGTAGTTTTTGTCTATTTTGAGAAATTTTAGCCTAGTTCTTACAATAATTCTTAGATTTCTTTCTTGTAATTTACATTTATGAGTTCAATTTCATCATCTATCTTAGTTTCTTCTTCAATTATGAGTATCTAGACCCTTAAGCTAGAGTTGTGACCCAACCCTAGTGTAGGTAACTAATGGGTCTTTCATTTTAGGGTGAATTTGTGATTGGGTGTTTGATTTTTAGTCTGATTTATGCATAATTCTCATATTTAATGGTTGCAAATATTATTTCATGCCTAAATGACTAGGGTTACTCTTGAGAAATATGACCCAAGTCTAGGTAATTAGGCTAACAAGGTAATGGGGTGAGCTCAAGGGATTGATAGCCCTAGTGAAAGGGTGGATGCTAGAGATAGCTACACCCGACTTGAGCCATTTCATTTGATTTAATGACACACCCAATTGTGCTTGAGAAGGCCAATTCGAGCAAAGTAACCCAAATTACCGAGAGGTATTGGGTGAGCAAATTAGCATGAGGTTATTTCATTCACCCACAATTCACAAGGTTATCCTCGATTTTAGACCTCATTAGTCACTCGCCTAGGAGTAAGTTGCAATCCTAGTGCTTTTTATTAATTGAGAAAATCCACAAAAAGATCATAGCTAGCTAGATAATAGTCTCTTTTAGTTTAAACCTTAGTATAATTACAAAACCTTTATGATGAGAAGTGCAATTAAGAACCTGAAACATCACTAGGTCAATTAGACACTCAACTCCCATATACATAGCTCCATGTGGAAATCGATCCCGGCCCGTTCGGGTAAAAGCTGCTTCGACCCCTTCCTTGCTACTTATTAGTGGTATAGGTGGGCGTCGATCAGTCGTCGGTCGGTCGTTAGTGGCCGCTAGAAACAAAAAGAGAGGGGGTGGAGTGGGTTCACGTAGAAGGAGAAGGAGCGTAGAGAGATATTTTCGCCTCCACTAGGAGTTATATCCCTGAATTTGGTGTTATTGACTCAATTTCAACACTTGTGAACCTGCTCTCAATTAAACACAACAAAATTCGTTCTTTCACCTTCATAAGTTAAACGTAGAAAATATAATAATAACATAATAAACTCAGTTAATTTATCTTGAGTCTTATATTGTAAGTAATATAGCTTAAATTTATCATTAATATTGTGGTCAAAATTACATCTGAACTTATTTTCTGCGCTTTTACTCCACCCTTTCTTTGAACTATGTTCTCTCGTCCCTACAAATAACAAACCTTAAGATTTAAAACCTCAAGAGCCAACTAATTAGAATTTTAAAATTGCTTGATTTGCCTACAAAATAAATCTGTATAATTTAAATTTTGTTAAGAAACTTAGCTCAAAGTAATAATATAAAACAAGAAAATAGACAAGAAGGTAGAGAGCAAGAGATGAGAGCTTCTTATTTCTTTCAAATACTTCAAGTGTATACAATATGATGCTCAAACCCTCTATTAATAGGATGACATTAAGGTAATACAAAATGATGTCATAAACATGATATTAACAAGTGAGATCATGGGGGAAGATCATAAAGGAGGTTATGGAATTGTGGGAGTTACAACCATAATGGTGAAGAATAGTGGGAAGTTAATGGACAAGAGTAGTGGGAGTAACTTCTTTAGGAGTAATAGACATCCACTAATATAATTATAATATTTTATAACACTCCCCCTTGGATGTCTATAGATAATGTGCCTCTTAAAACCTTACTAAGAAAAAACCTTGTAGGAAATAATCTTAGTGAAAGAAAAAGATTACACATATCTTGTAATATGCATTACTTGCTACCTCATTAAAAACCTTGCTAAGAAAACTCAGTGGGATATAACTTATGTTAAGGGAAAAAAGTACAGCGCGTATTTGCCTCCCCCCAATAAAAACATCAATTTATTTCTCTGAGATGACATGTTCCGATCTTGTATTCCAACTTCTCAGTTGTTGAGGTTGCTCATGCTTCATTGAATAGAACTACCAAATTATAAAGCGAACAAATATGTTGAACATCTATTTCTCCATTCGGTGAAGACTGTCTCTGATAAAGAACGTTGATAAAATATATGCTTTATTCTATCTTGTTCAATATATCCTTCTTTCAATAGAGATAAGCGAACATCATCATCTTCACGATTATTGAAATCTTCTCTTCAAAGAAAAGTCACACATCTGTTGTGTGTTGAGTCACTTGCTTTATCAGTTGCTGGTATAATGACATGACTTGGATAAGTATCAACAATTGACTGCCTTGTCAATTAATAATATGGCAGTACCCCCACATACAAATAGATTATTTGAAGAATGATCTTCATAAAATGCATGCATCTGCATAATCAACAAAACCAAGACAATATTTGTTAGAATAAGCAAATCTATATCAAGAATTCCTTTTGCAACATAATCCTAATAGTATTCCAGTATCTTTACATAAGAATTAAATTATATCTCGCTAGCATATTTTTATAGTCATGGTTCTAGCAAGATACATAGTGTACCAATTGCAATAGACACACAAAAATCATGTATGCCATGATTGCTCTAATCCACATAAGGGTTTGCTAAAACTTTATTTAATGAATTTCTTGGGAACCTTAATATGCTTCAGAACAATTTAAATCCTTTAATAATTTTTATATATGCATATCAAATTTATCAGGTATTGTCAGACTAAAATCTAAAAGCAATTGTATCCATCATAAGAGAACATGTTTTCATATAATCAATGCCAGGACATTTACGTAAAATCTTATGTCACCCCACTGGCTTTATACTTTCAGGTGTTGGGACTATCAGTTCAAAACTTCACGTTTTTCAAGTGAAGTCAATCTTGATTGCGCATTTTTTATCGACCAATCACTTATCTATCCAAATTCCATGACAAATTTGAGCTCAAGATCCTCGTCGATAATAATAATACTGAGCGCTACAGTATATCAACAATATCATCGATGATCATTATACATCAGTTCCATCATCACACAATAAAGACATAACTTATCGTGATCTCACTATTTTTAGGTACCTTAGCCTCTTCTGTGAGGTCTTATAGAGTGTTATGTCGTGGTGCTCTTCTAGAGAACTTGCCTCCTTACTATGACCATCTTGATCATTTGTTCCGCTCCTTCTTCAAGGAGTTTTATCTTTGGAACAGATTTGTCTATTACGCTTTATGCGTGCCATAAACTCCGTTCATCATGAACGTTATTATATTTGGAGCATTAGTAGCTGAGATATGACATTTAGCTGGGTCAGCAAATGTGTTTGACAATATTTGGCAAATGAATTATCGCTTGAACTTCAAATTCACATTTTCTTGTACGAGAATCTAGATTTATTCATGATAATTCATTTCACGTATTACTTTTTCAGCTGCTCATTTTCTCCCACTTATATTGGGGTCACCAAAACATTTCCCAACTTTTTTTGGAACCCATATTTGTACATTGTGGTGGCATGATTAAATCATATAGCACTTCTATATTTCTAGATGGAAATTATTTGGTTCCTGACCTTGAACCAATTGTGACAGGGAGAATTTATCATAACTTGGCTAGATGCGTACAAGTGTTGTTGTATGTTAAATAATACATCTCATAACCAATGGTTTAGCTATAATTTGAGGCATACAATTTCTACTAAACCAAGTTGGATTTAAACCAGCATTATCAAGGTAAATTATCATAGTTTATATTATGGAACTGTGCTCTAATAATTTGAGCAATCAACCTTGCAAAATTCACATTGCAAGTTGACAACAAACGCACATGTGACCATACAATAGATGCATCTTTTAAAATCATATTATAATAAACGGTCCACATGGCAGGTGACTGGGCCCATATATATATATATATATATATATATGAGCCCATTCACCTTTTATTCGTTCCAGATTTTAAGGTATTTAATCCTAACCTTAACTGGTATATCATGAGAATAAACAACACAAGAAAATTCTTGAAGAACCTTCTATTTCTTCAATATATGACAATGTGAATTCTCACTTAATTTTCACATCATAATTGAACCGGGATGGCACCGGTCATGCCAACTAATATTTATTTTAGCAAACCTCTAGTTTACTTGTGGCATGTGATTCCATCATCATGCTTATACTTGTGTAGTACAAATAGAAGAAAAATTGGGTAACCTTTTATATTTATCCGGTATGATTATAGTAATATGAAGATATTTAATTTTCCTTTCATTTATAGTCTCAAATGCCAATCACTTTGGTTAATATGTTTTAAACTCAAAAAGTTTCTTTTGAGACTTACTACAATATTAATGTCAAGAACAATTTCATTAATCCGGGTAGTAAGCTCTTCCGGAGCTCTTAATTTATTTTGTACTACAATCTTTTGTCACATCATCCATATGATGAATATCTCCTTCACGGAGAAAATTATATCATAATAATTTTCATGGTCAGAATCATCATAAGCAAAATCATTTATTGCTTTAATTTTGCCTTTAATAACTTTTTATAAGGCATGAAAAAATATTTTTGGTGTACCACATGTACCCGACCAATGACATATTCATGTAAGCACATTATAAAATAAAAATACATTATCTTTATTTCTCTCAAACCTCCCAGTAGTGGTGAGTTATAGTATTTATCCAACCATGCATAAGCACATTCTTATGCATAATTTATATCACATGTATATTTTCACATTCACTTTCAGGAATGAGTCTGCATTTGTAATGCTTGTCACAAGTCGCATTCTTTCAAAAAATGGACTATAATCGTCTGAGTGTGCCTCATATTTCCAGACCATATTGATACACAATTCCTTCACCTTTGAAGGATTATTTTGAGAACCCTTATTGTTCTCCTTTTTACATTACCATAATGATGACTATATTATTTTGGTCTTTGACACACCCACGTTCATTGGTCAACCACTTGTCTTCATTTAGACTTATTATGCACTGTTATCACATTCACTTCAAGAATGGAGCAAATCAAGTGGGACAAACTTCATGCTTTTTCACGAAAAATACATTATTTTTCTTTAGTCATCATTATATCATCAATATGGTGCATTGGGACTCAAACCCAATGCCTTACCCATATAAAGGCATGTTAGGCCATAATGAGTTAGGACTCAAATCTAACTCTTATCATCATAGTTCACCAGGACTCAAACCCGGTGTCTTACCCTTATACAATGGCATAATAAATCTAAGTGGACTCACCTTGAGCCTTTCATGATATACTACTTTATAATAATCAGTTATTTTTGCTCGAACTTTAATGAAAGTTCACATTGATCTTTTTCACGAACAACCACATAATCAAATATATGGAATAAAATTATCTTAGTTATACAAAATTTATTTTGACCATGACATAAATTTAAATTCTTATTATTTTTTTAAGATTAATTAGAAACCTTCTCAATAGTTAACAGTTCCATAATCTTGGCATGCAAACTGTCGGAGCGTACATACGGGAGATGATGTCAAGGTATCGTAATATGCTCTTGTTTGTCACTCTAAAATAGGTACTCCATATGTATACATCTGCACAAATGAAACTAAATTGTTAAGTAACATAAATTAAACCAAGTCTTAAATATTAACGTAAGTGAATTGCAAAATTCATGGCAACTGAAAAATGATACTCCTTGCATAACAGAAGCAAACACAACGAATATGGCAGCAAAATGCAAAAGATTTCTCAAGCTCAACCAAATTGATTCAAGGTTGTAGCTCCCATGAAAGACTTTCATCTCTTATATAAAATATAAGAAGAATATAACGTGTTAAGAAACTTAGCTCAAAGTAATAATATAAAACAAGAAAATAGACAAGAAGGTAGAGAGCAAGAGATGAGAGTTTCTTATTTATTTCAAGTGCTTCAAGTGTATACAATATGATGCCCAAACCCTTTATTTATAAGATGACATTAAGGTAATACAAAAGGATGTCATAAACATGATATTAACAATCGAGATCATGGGAGAAGATCATGGAGGAGGTTATGGAGTTGTAGGAGTTACAACCATAATGGTGAATAATAGTGGGAAGTTAATGGACAAGAGTAGTAGGAGTAGCTTCTTTAGAAGTTATAGACATCCACTAATATAATTATGGGAAAATTTCACAATAGAACAACTGGGCTCCCTACTTTTTAATTTTATAGCCCATATTTCAATTTACAACCAATTGGCCTAAAAATAATAGGCTAAGATTCAACATCCAACTCCAATAGGTTCTCAAAATTACTATTTAATTTTTAAAAAAAGATTCTCGAGCTTTTAAGTTAATTTTTGAATCAGTAATTGTGACTCAAATATTAGTTAAACAAACCAAATTCATTTGTGTGGTGAGAATTAGATTTTTAACAAGCTTAAATATGTGGGTTTAAATTCCGAATTTGATTTTGTGAGAAATTTGGAGCGGGTGTTATTTACACTTATTAGAAATAGTATAATGAGGTTGTATATAAATTTTGAAGTCATTTAATGGAGATTTGGACTGGTTTGAACAAGAATTGCAACTGAAAATCGTGGAAGAAGTTCGTCTACAGACGCTTGTATAAATGTATATAAAGTGTATAATAGTGTATAAGATATGTTTATACACTCATGTACACTATTATACAAGATTATACATAATTATACAAAAAACTGACTTCGTCTTCTTCCTTGCGTCTTCTCTGAAATTTAATTCAAATCTACTCCAAACAACTTCAAATTTAAATTTTGAACTCCTTTTGATATTTTCAATCAATTGGAACAACACTCGATCCAAAAAAATTAACAAACTCAAAAAATCCATTTTCGAAAGCAAAGCTTTGAATGGTCTTCAATGGTGAACTTCTACTCTTCAATTTTCTTACATTGCAACCATGTGACACAAGAGGAGAAGCAAAAAATATACGGCTCCTTGAAGCATATGTAGAAGATGTGAGAAGAAGAGAGAGTGAAAGCAATGGTTGTAAGAACACATATTTAATTCCATAGCTTTTAGAAGCAATGGTTGTAAGTACACATATTTTGAATTTGCTAGTGCTTTCAAAATATGTACAATATGGGCTAAGTCGGGTAAAACTTTAAAACATGGGTCAATTTTGTTGTAAAAATTGCACGGGGCGCCCTATTTGGTCGCCCCCATTTAACCTATACCCATTTTTTTTTAAAAGTTTTAATTTGTACCCATTTTTTAAACAACTTCAGCCCCATTTCTCCTCCTCCTTCTCCTCATCAAAGTTCGCCAGTTACAAACAAAAACTTCAGTTCTAGAGCTGAAGTTCGCCAATTACAAATAAAAACTTCAGCTCTAGAGCTGAAGTTGGACAGTTACAAAATAAAAACTTCAGCTCTAGCCAGTTACAAAACAAAAACTTCAGCTCTAGAGCTGAAGTTGGACAGTTACAAAATAAAAACTTCAGCTCTAGCCAGTTACAAAACAAAAACTTCAGCTCTAGAGCTGAAGTTCATCAGTTACAAAAATAAAGTTCGCCAGCTACAAAACAAAAACTTCAGCTCTAAAGCTGAAGTTCGCCAGTTACAAAAATAAAAACTTCAGCAATTACAAATAAAAACTTCAGCAAATAGAGAACAAAACTCCAGCTACTATGCTTAAGTTCAGCAATTACAAACAAAAACTTCAGCATACTTGCTACTTCAGTCCCGTCTACTAGAATGCTGAAGTTTTGCGTGATTGCCTTTGCTACTTCAGCCCCGTATGGTGAAGTTACGCGAAAAAGTGGGTACGCTTGCAATATTTTTTGCAAATGGGGCACAAGTTAAAACGTGACCCAAAAAAACAGGTATAGATACAAATGCCCCATTTTTGTTATGGTGTGAAGTCACGTGTATTTTCTTGTAATTCTTTCTATAATTATAATATTACATAACAAAATTCTAGACAAACACATTGATAAAGTTTTTGACAGATTTTTTCTGTCCGTTCTGCATATTACTAGCATAAAATGTTTCAATAAAACACATTGATAAAGTTTTTGACAGATTTTTTCTGTCCGTTCTGCATATTTCTAGCATAAAATGTTTCCAGCTTATTTTACTAGCATAAAGATATTATTGGGACTTGTTGCTGCCCAGGATCGAACTGGGGACCTTCAGTGTGTAAGACTGACGTGATAACCACTACACCACAGCAACCTTGGTGCTCCACAACTCCACGCTATACTATGGGTAGTTTTTATTTAATTTACGTATCAAAAGCCGTCTTTATGTTTTCTTACACTTCTTTCTTGTCAAGCACGATCAACCAGAAGGAAACCCATACATATGTACGTGTTTATATGAGGGAAAAGAAAGAAGAAGATACCTCCACACCTCAGTGTCTACTGAGTAACTCACATTTTGGAAGGCACAAAATAAGATGGACAAAGAAATGTCAAAATAGCATGCAATGGTCAGTTTTAGGACTGGTAATTGATAAATAGTCAACGTTTATAAAGTCATTAAAAAATAGCCACTATTAATGCGGAGGTAAAATTTGAACAAAAATACCTTAGCTGAAACACGAAAAGTTCCAGCATAATATACTGCATTATGTAGCTTCTGCGAATAAATTTTCAGCATATTATGTTGGAACTCCGGCACATTATGAATTTCTAGCATATTATGTTAGAATCTCATATGTAAAAGATATTCGAACTCCAGTATATTATGCTGAAATTTTTCCGTATTTTACGGGTGTTTTTGTTCAAATTTTATTTTTTATATGAAAAAGTATTTAAATTTCAATTACTTTTGAAACTATGACTAATTTTTAATTACCAATTATAAATCTGATTATTTTTTAATTTAACCCCAAAGAAATGACACTTTTACTTTTGGTTATGAGGTCAATGTTAGGCCTGGACACCATAACACCTGTTTTAAGTTTGTCTAGTAGCCCACTGACCAGGCCCAGTGCTTAAACCTCACATTAAGCAAATTCCTAATGATAGAATGGTATGGTGTGACAATATACTTTTGGAATTAGCAGAAAAATCCTAGTTATAAGTATTGACACAAGGTAGCAAATAAATGTATATTACAATAATAACGTATATATCAAAATATATATTATAACTTTATCTTCTTTTTGTATATCCAAATGTATATCAAAATTTTATTTTTCTTCTTGGTATATCTAAAATATGAAATTACAAAAATATTTGTCTATAATTTATAGTTGTCTCTATATCCAAGTGAATAATATAAAAATAATTATATTATTTGTATATCACGGTGTATAACACATCAAATAATGTGTATACCGAAATGTATATCAAAAAATTATTTTCTTTCTTTGAATAAAATGTAAATAAAATTTTTATTTTTCTTCTTTGTATATCAGTGTATAAGTATGTTTCTTGTAGATATACACAATATACATTGATATACCGGACGATAATCAAAACTAATTTTTAATTTTTTTTTTATAAAGAAGTGGGAAGAAAGATGAATGTAGCTTTTAAAAATGAATGAAGTTCTAGCCACCAAAATCCCAGAAAGATATCCTTTGTTTCTCTTGACCAACGCAAACCCATATACTCGTGAAAAATTCATAAGAAATATGAAAATTGCTATAGATTATTCTTGCTGATTTCATTTTGCCAAGTCCAGGAACACACACAATTGGGGCAACATCAAGAACCACTAATCCTTCAACAAGTCGCTTGATCACCTTTTGTGCTTCTTCATCAAAGTCGATTATGTCGTCATCCTCAATCGAACGGCCTTTTAATGACAATTAGATGTATTGGATGTTAAGAATTAGAGTTGTGTCGCGTTTCACAGGTAGAGATGAGGTTATGGATAGAGAATAAATGGGAAAGTAGTTTTTTTTAAGATTTGGCTATAAAATACCATATTTTTGGGTTGCCTTTTGCCAAATGTAATCTTAGGTTAAAAATTTGTCAATTCATATTACGTGTTGTCACATGGTGCCAATTCCCCATTCCTAACGTAGACAGACTATTGGCAAGCACACAAACTTCATACCTTCAACTTTATAGTTAGGACGACTTAGGTCATAACTTACCACGAAAATTAAAGGGCAAAATCTGAATGGCAACGTTAAGGCAATATCTAGTACGCATCTTTGGTAGAAAGCATTTACCCTCTAAAATGAGGCTCTCATGCGACAATCTGAACTAGTCGACCTTGGGTACCGAATATTAGGTAGACAATCAGAAAATACTCAAGGCCGATAAATTCTTCATTAAGATTAGCTGCATATGTTAAAAGAAGAGGACCAAAGAAAATCGTTTAAGGCTTTCCAACTAAGTTAGAGGTGTAAAATACACTTACTGACGAGACTAATAGTTGGGTAAAGTTAAGAGTATAAAAAATATGTTTTTGTTGGTGACCCATAAATAGCAGCCACAAAAACTGAAATTCCATACTCACAACTAGGGGTGTGCATTCGAATCGGTTTATCGATAAATCGAATCGATTATTTGTTATCGGTTTATCGATATCGGTTTATCGATTTATCGATTTCGATTTCGATTTCGAAATTTTCCTTATCGATTTATCGATTTCGATTTCGATTTTATCCTCTTCGGTTATCGGTTTATCGATTTATCGATAAACCGATAAGATATACTAAAAAGATAAANTGGTGTAATCGATAACCGAATCGATAAGCCCCAAAAATCGATAAATCGAAATCGAAAAAATCGAAACCTTATTGAAACGATAACGATAAGCATATGTACAAATCGATAATCGATAAGCAATTATCGATAAGGGTCAAAATCGAATCGATAAATCGAATGCACACCCCTACTCACAACAGATCAACAATTAAAGCTAGTCTATCTAACATTGAGAACTCAAAGTTAAGGACACAACCAGCTGGAGTTGGCCTTTGGAAAGTTGACGGAATGTGTACTATTTTGGGTATCACGTACGTACCAATTGTTAGATTAGTTAGTGTTTGATGGGAATTTGAGAAGAGTTTGTTTTGTCCCTCATTGGAAAAGAAAAAAAGGAAGAAGTGTTTAAAAGCACTTCTTTGTCTTACATGATTTGAATTTTTTGAAGGTATTTTGGAGGAAAACTAGAATTTGGCTATATTATTAATAGTCAAGATTGGGCACTTTGGCACTTTTTTAGTCACCTATTAATTTTTTATTTAATAAAAATATTTTAACAATTTACTAATTTTGAAAAGGTGGCTATTAATTTTAAAAGGTGTCTGTTGGCAAAGGTTGAGTCTGTTAATTCTAACAGACACCTAAAAGGGTTTATAAATACCATATTCCTCTCCAAAGCGAAAATCATCAAAAAAAAATAGTTTTCCATATTCTTCTCTTTCTGCTATCTACAATTCACAAAGTTTGTTTTAGTGAAATTTCGAGTTAATTTCTTATACTCAAACTTCAGAGGCTTTGTAGAATCTTAGAGGAATTCTGCCATAATCCTTGTAGCGACGAAATTGGGTGGCTTAAATTCTTTAAGGACAATGAGTACACTATCAAGGCCTAATTATTTTGTCTCATATTTTGTTATTTTTTTTAACAATCTTAAGGAATTTAATCAACACTGCAATTGAGGCTTATGGCAGTGATTCTGGTTTCAACAAGATGTTCGAAATGTTCAAACTGGATCGATTTGATGGCTCGAATTTCAACCGGTGGAAAGACAAATTGTTGTTCTTTGTCACGGAGTTGGGAATAGCATATATGCTGAATTTTGATCTTCCTGCAATGCTAGAACCTACAGCTCAAGATTCTGACGAAATTAAGGCGGCACGCAAAGAAGTGAAGATGATGAGGTGCGCTATAGAGGTTTTATTTTAAACTCACTTTCTGATCGTTTATATGATTTGTTTCGTCCCCACAAATCATCACAAGAAATCTGGAAACCCTTGGAATAGAAATATACTATTGTGAAACAAGGAACAGACATATTCCTTGGAATGAAATTTTCTAAATTTCAAATGGTAGATGGGAAATGTGTCTTGAAATAGTTGATGAGTTGCTAGTCTTGATATCTAAACTCAAAGATTTTAAAGTCGATGTTTCTGAATCTCTTCAAGTGGATGTTGTACTTGCAAATTACCAGTCACTTGGAATGACTATAGGAAGAAATTATTATATTTTTCCGAAGAATTCAATGTGGACCAGTTGACAAAGCATATTCGGATTGAAGAAGAGCCATGGAAACGTGAAAATAAATATGCTGCGGAAATTAGTTCAAAGGTGAATTATGTTGAGTCTAGTAAGATAAACAATTCTGGAAAATCTAGAAACAAGATTGGAAAGAAGAGAAAGTTTAAAGCTGCTCCAAAGGAAAATTCTTCTAACATTAAGAAAGGTTGTGTTATACATGCAGAAAAATGGACAATTTTAAGAGAGATTGCATATTCCGTAAGAGACAGAAAAATGAAGAAAATGTTGGACAGAAGAGGGTAAAATAATGTTGAACAACAACAAGATTCTTCTTCGGTATTGTTCCTACGATTTCTGCCTTTACCAGCTTGAATATGGTGACCGAATGCAACATGGATGCAACTATGAAATCTGCAGATCGGTAGTATGATTCCGATGCTATAGTTTATGTATGCAATGACAAGAGTTTTTTCAAACATTATGAAGTTACAACAAGTGATGAAAATATTTTAATGGAAAATCATGACACCGCCAAAGTCTTTGGAAAAAGGAATAGTTGAACCACAATTCACTTTGATAAAGAAGTTGATTTTAATTAATGTTCATCATGTACCTGATGTTAGGAAGAATTTAATATTTGCAAGTTTATTATGTAAGAAAGGCCTCAAAACTGTTATAGAGGCAGAAAAGATTATCTTCTCTAAGAATGGTGTATTTGTAAGACAGGGCTACTCTTGTGAGGGCATGTTTAAATTAAGTGTTAATAAAGTTGAAGTTTATCCTTATATGATTGAGTCATCTATTAATTTATAGCATGCTAGACATTCACATGTTAGTTTTCGATATATTAAGTTTATGTCTAAACACAAATTAATTCATGTTGGTGAGAATAATGATAAAAAAAAGTAAAATATGCATACAAGCTAAAATTACTATGAAATCCTTTCCAAAGAAGGAAAGAACAAGTAATTTACTTGAACTTGTGAATTCTGATATATGTGAATTGAATGACCATTTAACTAAAGGCGAAAATAGATATTTTATTAATTTCATAGATGATCATTCTAAATATACACATGTTTGAAAATAAAATATCAAGCATTTGATATGTTTAAGAGTTACATAGAATTAGTTGAAAATCAATTGGAAAAGAAAATTAAAATCCTACGTAGATCAAGGAGGAAAATATCTTTCCAATTAATTTTCTGTATTTGGAAAGAAAATGATTTGATTCGCCATGTTAGTGCATTGTATACCCTACAACAAAATGGTCTTACTGAAAGAAAAAATAGAACGTTGGTAGATATGATTAATGCAATGCTTTTATATGCAAAATTGCCAACGAATTTGTGGGAGGAAGCTTTGTTAACGACTTATTTTGTGCACAATAGAGTACCTTTAAAGAAGGTTAAGATTTCACCATATGAGTTATGGAAAGGAAGAAAGCCTAACTTAAATTTCTTAAGGGTATGGGGTGATCGTCCAAGTCACACCTCTATTCAGGTTTGTAAAACGGTCGATTGCAATAATAATACCCAACTAGGAGTCGGGATCGAATCCACAGGGAACGTAGATGGTATTAGTGGTATATATTTGGAATATGCACGTGAATTATCTAAGTTGCACTTCCATAAATAGTTGTTTTGTTTTTACTTCTACAATTATGCTAAGGATTGCAATTCTAAATTGTAAAACTAGAGAATATTATTTTTGTTGTTGTTTTCAAATATGTAAGGCATAGGGTTGTGACTTCCACTTAGGTGTTTGTCTAACGGGTTGTAAACGTTAAATCGTATTTTGTTGATTGGGGTGTATTATAGCAATCAATACTCAAATAACCACTCAATACCTCTCGGTAAGAGCGCGATTTTGCCCAATTTGTCTTCTCAAGTCCAAATGGATATTGAACAATACAATTGATAAAATGCTCAAGTCGGGTTTTACTATCTCTAGATTCAACCCTTTAATTTAAAATATCAATATCTTGATTCATCCCTACTTCTTGTTAGCCAAGTTTCCTAGTCCGAGTCTCTCTTTCTCAAGAAGAGACTAAGTCAAATAGGCATGAACTAATGTTTGCAACCATTAGTTCTACAACTATAAGCAATCACAAGGCTAAATAATAAACACTCAATCATAAACATGCCCAAAAACAAACACCCATTAGGTTCACACACTAGAGTTGGTCACAATCCTAGCTAAAATTATAGCTACTCATATTGGGTATTGAAGAAAATAAATAAGAAACGGTGATAAAACTCATATTTCAAGATTAATAGATGAAAATCCAATGTAAAATCACCAATATAAAATAAAGTCGCCTAAAAGGGTAAAGAAAAACGGCTACAAAACTTTTCCAATTCAAAACGTAACCTAATTTCGTGAAAGAAGTCTATTTATACGCAACTGAAATTTTCGGACAAAATTTCCCTTTCAGAGATTTTGCGATTGCGCAATTCTGTGTGCGGTCCGCACTTTTCTTCAGCCCTTGACAGGACTGGATTTTGCGGCCGAGCAATTCTGTGTGCGGTCCGCACTTTTCTTCAGCTCTTGATAGGATTGGATTTTGCATCCGTACAATTCTGGAATGCAGCCGCATATCTTGAGTTCTACGGACCACAAAATTATGGGTGCGGCCGCACTGGCCTCTTCTGCGGACCGCACATTTCATGAGTGTGGCCGCATAGTTGATTTCTGTGGCAGCACAATTGTTGTGCGGTCCGCACTTTACACTGAGGCTCTGCAGATTTTAATTCACATTATGCGGCTGCAGATAGAATACTGCGGTCCGCACTTCACCTTCTGTGCTTGGTTTATGTCCTTGTTCAGAATCACTCCTTCTTTAGTTGGATTTCATCGTAGTGGCCCATTTTTTCAAAACTCCTACTAGTAAGGATATTTCATCAGTTTTTGGGAATACCTTTATATATTTTTGAAATTAAACGAAAGTCAAAAGGCGCTAATAAGTAGCCAAAATCCCCACTTATCAACTCCCCCAAACTTAAGCTTTTTCTTGTCCTCAAGAAAATAATGTAATTCCCACCTCCACAAGATAAGGGCTATTCCAGCTAGTCTACGGTGAATCAAACACACATCAATTGGGACCAATAATTACCCACAACACTTATGAATTATCAACAAGGCAATGATTTGAAGTTTTAAGCACCAATAGTTCTAATGTGACACTTGAGCATTAAGAGTTGACTTTACTCATCAAGGAAGTTCACTCATTCATGTAGGTCATTGTGGATCCCAAACTCCTCCTCCTCCACTCTCCTTTAGCATACCTCACTTAAGAATGTAGCACTCAATTCAAGGATTTGTGAAAAGTTCGCTCATCTCTCTCAAAAGAATGTCACAAGTACGGCTCTAAATACCATATGCTTGCCCCTCATGTAAATTACCGCCAATATAAGTTCACTCGGCTCGAAATCACGTAGGGCTTCTTCGGAATGTAACGAAGGCTTTTGGACTAAGGTAGGAAATGTTGGAATAGAACGGGTTCATCTTTCCTTAAGCACTCCATTTTCTCTTTTTGGCTCATGCTTTGCCGACTCATTGAGGCCTTTTGTTTTTCCTTAGGGGAACTATAAGATACTTAACATCACTCTTTCTTGGTCATGATATTCATTATCTCCTTATTTGTTTTCTCCATGCTTTGCATTTTTGCATTTCTTTGAATCACTTCAACTCTTCAACTTATTCACTTTCTTTTTGCATTTTTCCTTTGTTCTTTTTTTCTTTTTCTTTGCCTTTCCTTTTCTTCATTTCTTTTCTCTTTGTGTACCTTGATACACTTTCAAACTCCTCGTCTCTCCCCCAAAATTATGTTTTAGCCAATTGTTTCTCATGAATGTTAAGGAAAGCTCGTGTGCCAAGAAAGAGTCACTACAAAAACGGTAAAGGCGTGTAACATGGTTATCAAATGAGAAAGGTTTTAGGATCAAAGGGGTTGAGTAGGGATAACATTATTGGTGGGCCATAGAAAATTTCAAAACGGGTCAAAGAGAGCCTACAATCACCTTTCGAGCCAAGCAAAACTTAGAATTCGCCTAGAAACACATTCGGGGCAAGTTCTAGACCATTCGCACAGGTACTTGGACTTGCAACAAAATATCTCACCTCTCACACAGATGGATTGCTAAAGAGGATAGAGTCGAGGCCCCACAACAACCGTGTTTAATATTGAAAATCACTAATGGTTCAATTAAACCACTCGATGATTGCCTAAGTCAACACAAGAGTCACAAGGTCACTAACTAGAGCTATTTCTTTCTAAGAACTTGTTTTTAATCATAAGCATGTAGTTAAGTGTGTTGGTACCAAGTGAAGCATGCTTGACTCTCTTATTCATTTTTACTACTGTTCTTACCTAAACATTAAAAACGAACTCAATCCCTAAAGAAGGTTGTCACGCCATCCATCGTTGGGAAGAGTCACACGGTTCACGCAAAAACCACCTTTGGAAAGAACCGTGGCATTAAGAAAACCAAAGGCTTATTGATCACTTAAAAATAAAAAGAAACTACTAAATAAAAGAAGCTATCAGAGTAAATAAGAAGTTATTAGGCTAAACATTGACTACTAAGAAAACAAAATAAAGAAGCTATGAAGTAAACTACTGAAAGAAAAAATGAATATACAAACCGAGAAAGGGAAAGAGAATATATACATCAATAAAGAGAGAAGATAAAAATAAAAATGAAAATGGTATCAGTTATTATAAGCCAATGTCAAATGTTATATCAAAATACTCCCCCCCCCCTCCCCNACAAACCTAAAGATAAAGAAGCTATAAAACACGTAATTAAAAGCTAAACGAATGTACATAATGAGGGATAAGAGGGAATATATACATAATGAGGAAGAAGAAGAAAATAGTAATAAGTTAATTACATGCCAAATATGTCATCGTTATCAAAATACATAATCATCAGAATTTCAAAGAAACTCCACCCCCGAATAAAAATAAGCATTATCCCCAATGCTTAACAAAATAAAGATCAAGGAAGGGAAAGAGTATAGAGGACTCCCTATGTGGTCTCAGTGTCCAAAGCAGCATCACCACCCTCAGGCTCCTCCAACTAGATCTCATCATCCTCTACTCGGGGAGTAGCTGGGTTGGTGAACATCTGTAACACCGCCTCAGCTTTGTGGGCAGCAAGGTCTGGCTCCTCAGACCGGCCAGATGGTGCCACTGGTGTTGATGGTGCTGCTGGGTATGCTGGTACCGATGGATCTGTCTCCATTAGTAAGTCAAATGGAAGATCACCAGCGACTGCTATCTTAGTCACCTCTCGTCTCAATTTGTCTATTGATTTCCTCGAAGCATGAGATTTCCTCATCTTCTTCACTTGCTTCTCAAGCTCCTCAATTGCTTTCCTATGTGTCACCAAAGAATCTGTGATGGTCTTCTAATTTTCCAATATCTTCTTCATGGTTTCCTCCGCTGACGGAGGAATCTGGGGTGCTGGGGTAGAAGATTGTGCTGCAATAGCACTGGATAGGTCAGACATCTTTGCAGTAGGTGTCCTCATCCAGTTGTTAAGATTCTCCAATGTTTGGAAGACTCGCGGTGCAGGGAGTGGATAAGTAGAGGAGGATGGAACTAATACTGATGTTGATGGCCCTAAAAATTGAGGTGGCAGCATGGCAGCTATCTCGGTGGAAGGCCCAACTGCTGTGCAAGGCATGGATGTTGTGGAAGGCATAGCAGTTGAATCTGCAACTACCACTGACGGCTCATCAGACTCGCCTACGGTAGTAGTCGACTTTCCCTTGATCTTCGGGTTCCTCAGGTCCTTCAAAGAATACCAGGAGAAGGGATTATTAGCTTGAATCTTCGTATCAAAGCTCCTGGGCACCACCCCCGCATCCATGAGATACTCCTGACAACCGCCGACATGATGACACCCATATTGATTGGGTACCCGGCCATGATAGAAGCAACTAAGAGTTCCTGGGGGATTGGAATATTGTTCTCATTCTGGCTCGGGTCTATGCGACTGCACACAAATGTTTTCCACCCTTTTGCCTCAAAGTTGAGGGTGGACCGCTGAATGGGCACCCCTGCTATGATCCATGGTGGTGGTGGTCCTGGACATGCTAAGATCTCAGCTAACCAAGGGCGAGTTGCATCACCCATTGCAAAATTCTCCAAATATTGAACCGACTCTACCTCCTCGAACCCCAAATAGGTGTTCAGGGATTTGGGGTTCAGGGTGCTCTGATCAAATCGAACCTTCAAGTTCCACCTTGGTCACCTTAGTCCCCTTTTTTATGTGCCCCACATTGGCGTAGAATTCCCAGACTAAATTCTCCTTGGCATCCATCACACTATGAGTGAACCATGTCCACCTTTTTCTCTCTCTGAACTGCTCTGCCACATTCGGGTTGAACCTATCCAAATCTTTCAAAAGAAATTGTCGCTCAAGTATGAGAAATATCTGAGGCCACCACTCTCGGAACTTGGTAAAGCCTGTCAATCTCACAAATCTATCTTCCCAAATCTCATTCTTTTTCGACCTCTCTAGGCCGACAACTCTAGTATCACCCCCTCGATCGTCATCTAGAATATCATTATCATCATCAACTGTGACTGGTGCGACGAGGGTGTGAGTATATGAGATTTATGAACCCTGTTTTCCATCGTCTGAACCCTCAAAATAGCTTGCTGAGGTGGAAGGCGCATTATAGAGCTGGTATCTCCCTAGGAATTGTTGTGGTTGAGATTGGGCCTCAAGTGATGCTTCCACAGAGTGGCCCTCAGATGCTTCCCTAGACGGGATGTAAGAACTTGATTCAGAGGGCTCTGTGGCCCTACCTTGCCCAGTGGTGTCTTCTTTGAAATCCCTTTTTGCACAGCGAATGGTTGTGTATTCCTGCCTCGGGAGAGTTTACCCCTCCCTTTGGATGTATCACCGTGGCCCCTTGATCTAACCATTGTATTTTGATGATCTGCGGTCCGCACATTTTTTAGTCCGGTATCAAATTCTTGTGCGGATCGCACAATTCCTTATGCGGACACAGATCCACCATTTCTCTGACATGCAAATTTCAGAGATTTTGCAATTTTGTGGCCTTCAAAATTGTGAGGTCCGCACTTCTTCCACACTTATCCATTTGTTTCCTGAGCACAGTTCCTGCAAAGCACACTCATTCCTGTAACACACTTCAAAACAAGTTAGCACAAAACAAGACTTATCTAAAGAAGAAGAAAAAAAGAACAGAAAAAGAAACATGGGTTGCCTCCCAAGAAGCGCATGATTTAACGTCGCGGCACAACGCATATTACCATCAATCACTTTAAGTGAATCACTCCCACGACGTGTCCATCACCAACTTTTTCGAAATAATGCTTCACCCGGTGACCATTGACTCTAAACACCTCTACATTTTTATTCTTCAAGTCCAATGCACCAAATGGTGTCACACTCACAACCTCAAAAACACAGGCCACTCCATTTAGACTGCAACTTTCCTAGAAATATCCGCAACGGAGAATTGAACAATAACACAAGATCGCCTTCTTTGAACTCCTTGTTCCGAGTGCACTTGTCATGGAGGTACTTCATATTCTCCTTGTATAAGGGAGAACTTGTATATGCATGGTACCAGAATTCATCTAGCTCATTCAATTGGGCCACCCTTAAGTTGGCGGCAACATCCCACTCAAGATTTAGCTTCTTCAATGCCCACATAGCCTTGTGCTCACGTCCACCTGAAGGTGACAAGCTTTCCCAAAATCCAACCGATATGGAGACATCTCAATCGGTGTTTTGTAAGCCGTCCTATAAGCCCATAAAGCATCATCAAGTTTCTTTGACCAGTCCGTCCGATTGGCATTCACTGTCTTTGACAAAAAACTCTTCATCTCCCGGTTGGAGACCTCATGTGCTTGCTTGAGGGTGATAGGGGCTCGTAAATTTGTGAGTGACACCATACTTGGTGAGTAAGGTGTTGAAATCTTTGTTGCAAAAATGTAACCCCCCGTCGCTTATGATGGCCCTTGGAGTACCAAATCTTGTAAAGATATTCTTTTCTAAAGGTGACACCACACTTATAGCTCCGTTGTTGGGTAGAGCAACGAGCTCAACCCATTTTGACACATAGTCAACAAATACAAAAATGTAGTGTTCCCACAAGAGCTTACAAAGGATCCCATGAAATCAATGCCCCAGACAAAAAAAATGTCAAATTCCAAGATGGTAGTGAGGGGCATCTCATTTTTCTTTGAAATCCCACCGGCCCTTTGACATTCATCACAACGCTTGACTAGATCACTTGCGTCCTTGTAGAAAGTAGGACAATAGAATCCATAACTCAACATTTTTGTCGTCGTTCTTGCTCCACCATGGTGACCACCATATGGTGAAGAGTGGCAAGCCCCAAGAATTTCACCTTGTTCCTCCTCCGGCACACACCTTCTAATCACACCATCGGTACAAATCCAAAAGAGGTACAGTTCATCCCAATAGTAGTCAAGGCAATCCCATTTGAGCTTCTTCCTTAAGTTTGAAGAGAACTCATCTGGTACAATACCACTCACAAGATAATTTTTTAAGTCAACGAACCACGACATCTCGATCATTGAAATGGCTAGAAGTTTCTCTTCGGGGAAGGAGTCATTGATTTCAAGGCCGTCATGTGTCCTCCCCTCCTCTTCCAAGCGAGAGAAGTGGTTGTCCACTTGGTTTTCACTACCTTTGTGGTCTTGGATTTCTATATCAAACTCTTTCAATAAGAGTACCCATCTCATTAATCGCGCCTTTGAATCTTTCTTGCTCAAGAGGTACCGAAGCGCCGCATGATCCATGTGGACAATCTCCTTTGTACCCATCAAGTACAAGCGGAACTTCTCCATAGAAAAAACAATATCAAGGAGCTCTTTTTCGGTCACCATGTGACTTGGGCATCATTCATGGTCTTACTTAGTAAACCAGATGGAAGATTTTGTTGATACGTTGCTCTAAAACTGCTCCGACCGCCACATTACTTGCGTAACACATGAGCTCAAAAGGCAAGTTCCAATTCAGCGTGGTGATATTAGGAGTAGTTGTCAATTTGAACTTTGAGAAATTCAAATGCCTCCATGCAATCCTCGTTGAAATGGAATTTGGCATCCTTCTCCAAAAGGTTACACAAGGGGTTCACCACTTTGGAAAAATCCTTGATGAAATGGCGATAGAACCCCGCATGACCCAAGAAACTCCTCACTCCCTTCACGGATGTTGGAGGTGGAAGTTTAGAAATCACCTCTATTTTAGCCTTGTCGACCACAATGCCATTCTTTGAAATTTTATGTCCAAGGACAATGCCTTCCTCAACCATGAATTGACATTTCTTCCAATGAGCACCAAGTTCGTTTCTTCACATCTTTCCAAGACCTTATCCAAAGAAATCGTCAAAAGAATTCTCGACCATTGAAAAGTCATCCATGAAGACCTCGAGGAAATCCTCCACTATGTCGGTTAAGATAGCCATCATACACCGTTGAAAAGTCGTCGGTGCATTGCATAACCCAAATGGAATCCGCGAGAATAAGAAAGTTCCATAAGGACATGTGAAAGTAGTCTTCTTTTGATCCTCAAGAGAAATAAGAATTTGATTGTAGCCGGAATATCCATCAAGGAAACAATAGAAAGCACGGCCGGCCAACCTATCAAGCATTTGATCTAGGAAAGGAAGTGGGAAATGATCCTCGCTTGTGACTTTGTTGATCTTATGATAGTCCAGACACACTCTTCACCCGGTCACCGTTCTTGTAGGAATCAACTCGTTCTTGTCATTGGTAACCACCGTCATGCCCCCTTTCTTTGGGACAAATTGTATCGGAGAGGTCCACGAACTATCAGAACTGTGGTAAACAACCCCGGCATCCAACCACTTTATGATATCCTTTTTTACCACCTCTTGCATTGCTTCACTTAGCCTTCTTTGATGTTCAACAGAGGGTTTGGAATCCTCTTCCAAAATAATATTGTGCATGTAAATTGTGGGGATTATTCCTCGAATATCTGCTAATGTCCATCCGATAGCTTTCTTCCTCGTTTGTAGCACTGCCAATGTAGAATATACCTCCATGTTAGTCAAACAAGATGAAAGAATAACTGGTAAAGTAGAACAAGGGCCAATGAATTCATACCTGAGATGCGGAGGCAATGGCTTTAACTCCAAAGTGGGAGACTCCTCAATTGAGGGCTTTGTTGGAGGAGTCTTCCGATTTTCAAGATCCAAGGATAATATTGCGGGGTTCATAAGCATACGACCCCAAACCTTGCAATGCATTCACACATTCCACATAGCCATCCTTCTCGTCATCATCAAGGTTAATCAAAACGGCCTCTAAAGTATCATTAACATTCATTGTGGCACTAGTATCATCAATAATCACATCAATCACCAAGTCCACAAACGAACAAACTTCATTGCTATTCAGTTGCCTAATCGATTTGCACACATGGAAAACCATCTTTTCATCACCCACCCGGAAAGTGAGCTCACCGTCTTCCACATCAACAAGAGCCTTCCCCGTATCAAGGAAAGGTCTACCCAAAGTAATTGACACCTCATAGTCGACTTCACAATCAAGAATCACAAAGTCCGCTGGGAGAATGAATTTGTCAACACGAACCAACACATCATCAATGATATCCAATGGTCTCTTCATGGTACGATCTGCCATTTGTAATCTCATAGACATGGGTCTTGGTTTCCCAATGCCCAAAGTTTGGAAACCCGAATAGGGCATCACATTGATACTTTCCCCAAGATCACAAAGAGCTTTAGCAAAGTCGGCGCTTCCAATGGTACAAGGGATTGTGAAAGCGCTGGGATCTTCTAATTTAGGATCCATTGAGTGTACAATTGCACTCACTTGATGAGTCATCTTTATAGTTTCAGAATTCATCGACCGCTTCTTTGTCACCAAATCTTTCAAGAACTTTGCATAACCGGGCATTTGATCCAAAGCCTCAACCAATGGCACACTAATAGATAGACTCTTCATCATGACACTGAACTTTTTGAATTGGGTCTGGTCATTTTGCTTGGAAAGCCTTCGAGGGTATGGAGGAGGAGGCCTTAGCATTGGTGCCTTAGCCTTTGGCACTACCAGTTCCGGTATGTCAACAATGTGCTCCCTAGACGGGTTCACTTCCTCTTGAGTATCCACCACATTGTCATCAATATCAATACTTACTTCGCCATTTGCTTGCACCACATTGTTTGGAGTCTCATATTCTTATATCACTTTCTCATCATCCACAATTTTCCTTTGACTTGAGGTGGTTGCATCCCCACCTTTTCCACTCTTTGTAGTCACGGCCATGGTATGTCATGTGTTGTTCCCACCCTTTGGGTTCACCGTCGTGTCACTTGGTAGTGCCCCCTTAGGATGAGTGTTTAAAGCTTGCGAGATTGCCCAATCGAACTTCCAAATTGCGAATTGAAGTGTTGTGAGAGGATAGTTGAGCATCGTAGTCGGCAGTCTTCTCCATCATTTGTTGAATATGTTCTCAATTCGCCCCATCTCATTGTTGGAAGAGCTTGGACCATGGGGAGTATAAGGAGGCGGGTTGCTCGGTTGTTGATACATCGGTGGCATTGAAAGCCCGACCTCGGATTTCCTTGGTTATTGTTCCATACCCCTTGGTTGTTGCCTCCCAAATATCCTTAACTATTTCCACCCTAATTCCCTTGGTTGTTTTGATTGTTCCAATTACCTTGGTTGTTTCCACCATTCCAATTGTCTTGGTTGCTAGAACTCCAATTTTCTTAATTACCATGAGATCGCCATTGTTGTTGATTCGGGCCTTGAGAGTTGTTTATTTGCCCTTGGAAGTTGTTCACATATTGTACTTCCTCCTCTTGTTCATTGTAAGATTCATCTTGATCAAACCCACTATCTTCTTGCACATATTGTTCCACACGATTTTGCACTTTTTGACCCCTTTGCCTTCTCTTGTTTAACATCATACTAACTCCCTCCATTGCATTGACTCTATTAGGACCTCACACTTGTTGAATTTGAGCCTTGATTCATTGTGGTGGTCAACTCGGCAATTGCTTGCCCGTGATCATGCAATTTATGTAGTTGAATCACGTTTGGATCACCTTGAGGAACATTTTCTCAAATTTTCCATGTCGATGATGTATCCGCCATTTTATCTAAGATCTCACAAGCTTCTGAATATGGTGTTGTCATGAAATTTTCACCGGCAAGTTGGTTGACCACGCGTTTGTTGGTATTGTTGATCCCTCTATCGAAAGTTTGTTGAATCATAGCCCCCATCATGTCACTATTTGGGTACTCTTTCACCATAGTTCGGTGCCTCTCCCATATCCCATGCAAAGGCTCATTGGGTTTTTGTTTGAATGCTAGAATCTCGTCTCTAAGAGTAGCCATATGCCCTGGAGAAAAGAACTTGGAAATAAATTTCTCTACCAATTCATCCCATGTACGGATGGAATGGTTTGGAAACCTTTCTAACCAATCCAAGGCCTCTTCAACTTGTTCATCATCCATGTCATCCCCCAATGGCATGTTTCCGAGAGGATCATTATTGTTGATAGCCATTGTTTCACCTACAGTTGTTTCACAAAAAAATTAGTGACACAAAAGGAAATAAAGAAAAATCACACACAAAACCAAATATATAGCTAAATCTGTTTTTAGCTCCTCGGCAATGGCGCCAATAATTGATCTCGTCCAAGTCACATCTCTATTTTGGGCTGTGAAATGGTCGATTGCAATAATAATATCCAACTAGGAGTCAGGATCGAATCCACAGGGAGCGTATATGGGATTAGTGGTATATATTTGGAATATTCACGTAAAGTATCTAAGTTACAATTCAACAAATAGCTATTTTGTTTTTACTTCTAAAATTATCCTAAGGATTGCAATTCTAAATTGTAAAACTAGAGACTATTGTTTTTGTTGTTGTTTCAAATATGTAAAAGGGCTAGGGTTGTGACTTCCACCTAGATGTTTGTCTAAGGGTTTGTAAACTTTAAAGCGTATTTTGTTGGTTGGGGTGTATTATAGTAACCAACACTCAAATACCCACTCAATACCTCTCGGTAAGAGAGCGGTTTTGGCCAATTTGGCTTTCTCAAGTCCAAATGGGTATTGAAATTGAACAATATAGTTGATAAAATGCTCACTCGGGGTTTACTATCTCTAGATTCAACCCTTTAATTGAAACTATCAATCTCTTGAATTCATCCCAACTTCTTGTTATCCAAGTTTCCTAGACTGAGTCTCTCTTTCTCAAGAAGAGATTAAGTGAAATAGGCATGAACTAATATTTACAACCATTGGTTCTACAATTATAAGCAATAACAAGGCTAAATAATAAACACCCAACCATAAGCATGCCCTAAATCAAACACTCATTAGGTTCACACACTAGGGTTGGATCACAACCCTAGCGAAAAATTCTCATATTGGGTATTGAAGAAAATAGAGAATAATATATGATAAAACTCATATTTCATGATTAATATATTAAAATCCAATGTAAAATCACCAATATAAGATAAATTTGCCTAAAAGGGTAAAGAAAAATGGCTACATAACTTTTCCAATTTCAAATTTTACCTAATTTCGTAATAGAAGTCTATTTACACACATCTTAAATATTCAGACAAAATTGCCCTTCCAGAGGTTTTGTGGCCGCACAATTCTGTGTGTGGTCCGCACTTTTCTTCAGCTCTTGACAAGATTGGATATTACGGCTGCATAATTCTAGATTGCGGCCGCATCTCTTGAGTTCTGCGGACCGCACAATTATGGGTGCGACCGCACTGGCCTCTTATGCGGACCACACATTTCCTGAGTACGGCCGCATAGTTGATTTTTGCGGCCGCACAATTATAGTGCGGTCCGAATTTCTTGTTGGACGAAATTGAACTCTCTGAACTTTGACTTCTTCGACCGCATCATTATTGTGCGGTCCGCACTTTACACTGAGGCTCTGCAGATTTTCATTCACATTCTGCGGCCGCAGATAGAATTATGTGGTCCGCACTTCAGCTTCAGTGCTTGGTTTTTGTCCTTGTTCAAAATCACTCCTTCTTGAGTTGGATTTTATCGTTGTGGCTCTTTTTTCCAACACTTCTACAAGTAAGGATATTTCATCACTTTTCGGGAATACCTTTAAATATTTTTGAACTAAAACGAAAGTCAAAAGGTGCTAATAAGTAGTCAAAATCCCCACTTATCATGGGGTTGTTTAGCCTATTATAAAATTTCATATCCTAAAAGAACTAAGTGGGGACCTAGAGGAATTAAAATCATATTTGTAGGATATGCTGAGAACTCAAAGGCATACAGATTAATGGAAATTGACTCTAAGTATATTGTGGAATCTAAAAATGTTGACTTATTGAAAACAAAGTTTATTAGTGATTCTAATATTTCACACGAGGATACATAAATTACTAAACAAGATGATAATGTTGCAAGCATTAGTGATAATGCAGTAACTCAAGAAAATTGTGCAGAACCTAGTTCTTCTTCTAACAATAAAAGAAAGGCAATTGAATCTCCTGTAAAACCAAGGAAAAGTCAAAGAGTTAGAAAAGAAAAAAGTATAGGTTCTGATTTTATTTCTTCTCAAGCACTAAATTTTTTGGTAGAAGGAAGTAGAGATGAGGTATTAAATAAAATACCTATTATTTTAAAGTTTGAAGAGGATCCTAAAACCTATAGTGAGGCTATGGCGTCGCAGGATTCTACTTTCTGGAAAGAAGTTGTAAATGATGAAATAGTTTCCCTTTCATCAAATGGTACATGGGTATTGACAACTTTACCTTCTAATACTAAGCCTATCGGGTGTAAATGAAATTTTTATAAGAAAATACAACACTGATGGTTCTCTACAAACTTTTAAAGCTAGACTAGTAGCCAAAGAATTTAGACAAAAGGAAGGAGTATAATATTTTGACTCATATGCTCCTGTGGGCAGGATTACCTAAATAAGAGTCTTGCTTGCTTTGACATAAATATATAATCTAAATGTCCTTCAAATGGATGTTAAGACGACATTCTTAAATGGTGATTTTGATGAAGAAGTTTATATGAGCAACCCGAAGGATTTGTGCTTTGAAAATGAGAAGAAAGTTTGTAAATTAGTTAAGTCCTTGTATGGATTAAAACAAGCTCCAAAACAATGGCATGAAAAATTTCATAGTGTTATATTATCAAATGGTTTTAAACATAACGGAGCAGATAAATGCATTTATTTCAAATTCACAAAGAATTATGGAGTGATGGTATGTCTTTATGTTGATGACATTCTAATCATACGAACTAATATTCAAGGCATAAATGAAACTATGACGTGTTTAACTTCTCAATTTAAAATGAAAAATTTGGGAGAAGTTGATACTATTAGGTGTTATAGTTAAAAGACATAGTGGGGGTTTTGCCTTAGGTCAGTCTCATTATATTGACAAGGTTGTTTTCAAAATTAGTCATTTGGGTATTAAAGAATCTAATACTCCATTTGATGCTTCTAGCAAGATGGTTGACAACCCCGGAAGATGTGTTATTCAATTAGACTACACTAGTGCAATCGGTCATTTAATGTATGTTATGCGCTGCACTAGGCCAAATATTGCCTTTGCGGTTTGTAAATTGTCAAGCTATACTCATAATCCAAGTGGTGATCAGTGAAAAAGTATAGTAAAAGGACTTGGTTATATAAAAAGGACAAAACCTTTTGCCTTGTATTATAACAGATTTTCTTCAGTGTTAGAAGTGTATTGTGATGCTAATTGGATAACTAATTTTTGTAATAACAAGTCAACGTATGGGTGGATATTCACTTTAGGTGGAGGAGCAATTTCATGAGCTTCTAAGAAACAAACATGTATTACTCATTCCACAATGGAATCTGAGTTCATTGCTTTAGCAGCCGCGGGAAGAGGGGCAGCATGGCTGAGAAATCTATTGTTAGATAGAGTTGTGGCCACAACCAATGCCAGTTGTTCTCTTGCACTGTAATGGTGAAACAACTATGTCTAAAGCATTTAGAAAAATATACAATTGGAAATTTAGACATATTGCTTTAAGGACAAGAGTACATAAGACAACTAATTTCGGATGAAATTATTACTGTTGTGTACATCAAGTCTAAAGACAACCTTGCTGAACCATTCACTAAAGGACTCGCGAGAGATATGATATAAGCACAACAAGTGTTATGGGTCTAAGGTAATTTAAATTTGTCACTAGTAACGGTAACCTTACTATTCTTATTGTTTAACAATATTAAAGGTTTACAAGGTAATAACAAGTTATAGTTGTGACGGATAGGAGGTACCGAAAATTAGTGCCTAGCAAATGGAGAGTGAGTATAAAAATACTCTTAATGAAGAAGAAGAGTTCGGTTTAAGAACTAAAGAAGTCCGTGTGAAGGACTTTGTTAAATCTTCGCCTATATAAACACAAGAAGTGGTGCTGCTTCGATCAAAGTTTGGGATACAAAACTTGATAAGTGTTTATGAATTCAGGAAGTAGCACAAGGACATAATCGGGTGCTAAAACTCACGGTGAACAAGTGTGGAGTTGGTACGATTTATGTGTATAAAGTTTTTTTGTCTTGTCAAATAGGAATTGTGGTTTAATAGAATTACTTAATCTAACCATCAATTTCGACAAGGTCATGAATAGTTTATAGAAGTAGTAGGTTTAAATCGAAAGATACCTACTATATGCATGAATCTTATGAACAACATCAATCACTAACTAAGTGGGACATCGTTAGATTAGTTAGTGTGTGATGGGAGTATTTGAGAAGAGGTTGTTTTGTCCTTCATTGGAAAAAGAAAGAAAGGAAAAAGTGTTTAAAAGCACTTCGTTGTCTTATATGGTTTGAATTTTGACGATGTTTTGGAGGAAAACTAGAATTTGACTATATTATTAATAATCAAGATTAGGCACTTGGGCACTTTTTTAGTCACCTATTAATTTTTTATTTAATTTTGAAAAGGTGACTATTGATTTTCAAAGGTGCATATTGGCAAAAGTTGAGTCTATTAATTCTAGCAGACACCTAAAAGAGTTTATAAATACCCCATCCTCTCGAAAATAATCAGAAAATAATAGTTTCTCATATTCTTCTCTTTCTTCTATCTACAATTCACAAAAAAAATTCTAGTGAGGTTAATTTTTGATACTCGAATTCCAGAGGCTTTATAGAATTCAGGAGGAATTCTGCCATAATTCATGCACCAACGAAATTGGAAATTTTGAATTCCTTAAGCACATTGACTATACTATCAAAGCCTAATTATATCGTCTCACATTCTGTTATTTTTTCTAACACCAAATATGTCGAGTTTCTTCCTCAATTAGCTTATAGTTTACTAGTTGGTCTAAGAAAATGACTTTGTTATAATTATTATTAGGAAATCAACAATTTTTCCTTCAATTAGCTACCAAACAAAGACATCATTATGACTCTTCAGAAATGAAAAGGAAAAGTGGGATTTGGATATATCGGTAGTTAGATTAGTTAGTTGACAATGAAAGTAATATCATTTGAGAGGCGAAACTTACATTATTTTAGGTGCAGCCTGCAGGCCATTGGATAGGTTAGTTGCCCAACTTGTCCTCGTCAGCTAATTGTCTTGTACCTTATCCTTAATTAATGTGGTTGTGGAACCATGCCTATTGGCTATAGGTGGTGGCAATAAAACCTCAGAACGATTAACGTGGCAAAGAAAGCTACTCACTCTTTTCTATTTAATAATGTGACATTTTTTTGTTTGCCTTGTTATAAAATGACATATTTTTATATTTAAAATAATTTAACTCTAAACTTTTTATCATAACATAATCTTGTAACCACAACAATGTCATGATATATATTTAGCCCTTATTTGGATGGTTGTTTCACATCGTTTTATAATGTATCGTATCGTATCGTATCGTATTGTATTGTATTGTATTATACTGTATCGTTTGGTGAATACAATATTTGGATAGATTCTATCGTTTGTCGTTATTTCCTGATATCATGCAGCAGCAATATGAAGAATAAATTTTGCAATATTATAAAGAAAATTATGATACGAAATAAATTTAATATATAAAAATATAGAGTAAATGATAAAATAAAATTATTTAATAATAGTGAAGGGTGAGATGAGATAAAAAGACAAGATAACGACGCAATCACACCAAATCGGTCGTTACATAAAGTGTCACATTTCGTCATTACGTAACGACGGATTTAACGATACGATACAATAAAATTTAAGCAACAACCAAAACAAACATCGTATTTAAAGTAACAATACGATACAATGCAATGGGTAACGACCATCCAAACAAGTTGTTAACGGCAGAAGTCTAAAAAGTTAATTTGTTTCTTCATTAAAATTCCGTGTTTGATTAAATACTTTCTATCTGTGATTTGACCGTGTGTGCGTGCGTGCATATATATATATATATATATA
>ML285853.1:0-54553 GCA_005239495.1 Nicotiana undulata
AAGAAGGAGAGCACAAATAGGAATCAAACAACATACAACACTCAAGTGAAAAAGCTACAACAATGAAGGCCTACATCAAGCTGGAATTGCAGAAACAAATGGATGAATACAGAAATGAGTAAACTTGGGAAATGATCAGTTCATAGGGGGAAACAAATGGCATGCATTTGGGAGAAGAACACAAACAGGAATCAAATAATGGACTACAATCAAGGGAAAATGAAAAAACATAAATTTGAGAGGAAAAACAGCACCTACTGCCTGGAAGCCACATATGCTAAATCACAATGCAGGTTGCAGCAGGACTTCCATCGACGGGAGTCAGCTAGGGCAAGTGAGTGCAGAAATAGGAAAAATAAAAGGTGTGAGTAAATGGAAAAAGCTAAGATACAACAAAAATTAAAGCTATAAGATCAGATTGACGAACTCACCAGCTTAAGTGCATCGATTGAGAACTGTTAGTGCTGTCAAAGATCTGAACCATAGGATTTGCTCACATGAGCTGGAATCGAGGAACAAATTAGTGAAGAAAAGGAAAATAAACGACAGAAATGGAAGGGATGAGCTCAGAATCTAAACGAAAAGGAAAAAAAATGAGCTCAGATAGAGGGACTTACCAGCTTGGAGGCATGGAGATTGGACTGGCGTGACAAACGAGAGGAAGGAGCTAGGGCAAACGAGAGAGAGTGAAGACAAGAGAAATGAAATGATATCTGTAATGTTATTACAGATATACAGATTCTTCGCTTGGGCTGTCTTTTAGACTTGGGCTCAAAATATTGGCCCAGATCAGTGGATATTTACTTGCAAGAGTAAATATTGTTGTTTTGGGCTACGAGTGCAAGGCATATGCAACAGTCATATTGGGCTACACAAGATTTTATTTGGACTATTTTTAAGTTTTTTAGCTATTTTTAGTAGATTTTCATTTTGCTATATCGCTATTGGGCCTGACAAGCTCAATTTTGATAATAGATCTTATGTAGTCTCAAAGTTTATCGTCCTAGTTAGTAGGATAACATTCATGTTTTATTTTTGCTATTATTATTAATAAAATTACTACTAGGTATCCAACCTAGTAGTTAAATTTGGTTTTAAAAAAAAATATGCACTCGAGTAATTGGCAAACAATGGGAATTGATGCTCAACATATATGAGCCCGGGGGTTTATATAAATATCCATAGGCCGCTTACAATAAAATTGTAACGACCCGGTTGGCCGTTTTAAGAGTTAGCGCCTCGTTTCCCTAATAACTTCTTCCCCCACGTTTGTATCTGCTTATGAGACTTGTCGGAGGGGCTGGTTTTGGATTCTGGAGAGTTTTGGGACACATAGTCCCTAAATATAAGTTGAAGCTTTAGAAATTGGACCGTCATTGGAACTGTGTGAAGACGGTTCCGGAATGGAATTTCGTCGATTCCGTTAGCTCTGTTGGGTGATTTCGGGGTTAAGAGCGTGCCCGGACTGTATTTTCGAGGTCTATAGCAGTTTTAGGCTTGAATTGGCAAAAGTTAGAATTTTGGCGATTTAGGTGAAATTTTGATATCGCGCTCGGAATGGAATTGCGAAAGTTGTAGGTCCATAGTGTCATTTATGACCTGTGTGTAAAATTTGAGGTCATTCAGATGAGTTTTGACGTGTTTCGGCATCGGTTGTAGATTTTAGAGAACTTCTAAGTTCCTAGGATTGATTCCATGTATAATTCATGATTTTGGTGTTATGTGATGAGATTTGAAGGCTCGACTAAGTTGGGATGAGGTATTAGGACTGGTTGGTAAGTTAGGTTGAGGTCCCGGGGGCTTTGGGGGTGTTTCAGATGCTCAACGGGGAGATTTTTGGACCTAAGAAACAGCTGAAGTTTTGCTGGTTCAGGTGTTCCGCACCTGCGGAAGAGGAGCCGCAGATGCGGACTCGCGGGTGCGGAAAGGGTCTCGCAGATGCGGAATTTACCGAGACCAGTCGGGCTCGCATATGAGGAGCCGCAGATGTGGCCCAGTGACCGTAGGTGTGGCCCCATCCCGATTAATGATATTTCACACCTGCGATGCTATTTCCGCAGGTGCGACCCAATTGACCGCAGATGCGGAATCGATGGTAAGAAATTACCAATTTCGAAGGTTTGAATTTCATAACTTCTAAAAACGATTTGGAGCTCGGGAATTGGCGATTTTGAGTGGGTTTCGAAGAGGAGATTCATAGGTAACTGATGTTTTAGACGTCAATACCACACAAGAATATATGTTAAATGTGTGGTACCAAATTTTTTGAGTGCTGTCTCACAAGAAGAACCTGGTTCTTCTTTGTATTCCAACTTCTACTGGTGCGGAATAATAAAAGCAGTAAAGTAAAAACACAGAGATTTTTACGTGGAAAACACCTGGCTCAAAAGATGAAAAAACCACGACCTACTCCTCAGTAGGATTTTCTCAAACTCTTCACTAAAAACTCTGAGCCAAACGGACTTACAAAATAAACTCTTTTGTAATCCTAGGACTAACTCTAGTCCCTTTGTATCAACTAGCCTCTAGCTAAATTCTACAAGCTTCAAGTTAACTCTAACTTGAACAATGTGTACCTATTACAATTTGCTTCTAAGAAAGCTGATAAGATACAATATTGAAACACCTACTACAATCAACTAGACTCAATACATCAACGATGAAACTGGTTCTTCTAGCTGATCTGTAGCCTTTGTATCGCACAATAAATCTGCTTGCAAAATAACTCTGGGAATTTTTCTTTCAGATCTTGATTCACTTCAGTACTTGTGCGTCCAGAATTCCAGCAGAAATACTTTGAGTATTTATAGAGTCAGTAGTTGAGTTTGTCGATCAATTCTAGTTCAACTCTTCCTGGGATAAAGCATTCGAATTAAACTCAATTTCCTTCCTTTGTTACTTCTCCTTGCGGAATTCAACTTCTATTCTCTCATCCGTTTGCAACCTTTTCGCATTAGGAGACAATCTCTTGGTTCATTGATAAGTCACAATCACAAATATCTCCTATGCATATACGGTTCATGTGCCAGCTATTCAGTTCAAGAATGTGTGCTCTGATGGACCTGGTTCAACTGGTCAGACATTTGTCAATCTTCAAAACTTTGCAGTGACTTGAGTCAACAAATTCCCCATTTTTGATGATGACAAACTCTGTGCTTAAACTTGTATACACTTCAAACTCTTTGTACGATTTTAAGCATTAACCATAGAGAAACCAGGTTCATTAGGTTATAAATATCAGTTTTAAAAAAAAAAGTTCAGCACATATCTTCCTCCTTTTGGCATCATCGAAAAGTTTGCAAAATGATATACTTACCAGATTTATTAATTATTACTCATGGCCATTGAGGCAACTGCAGGTGCAAAGCATGATTAATCAACACAAGAAGCCAATAAATATAAGCTAAATAAGAAATTGAGACAAGTTAATAACTAGAAGCAAAATTAATTTATTAGTAACGATTATCAACCACCTTACAGTAAAACAAAAACAAACCAACCATGAGCAAAAAACAGAGAAAAAATAGAAACAAGTCTAAAAAGACAGAAACATGTCTCGAATTGGGCACTTGAATGGTTATGGGGAAGCTCTAGATAGCCTAAGGATAGGAAGGTGCAGAAAAGATTGTGGTCTTGGATTGTAGGAGAGAAATCATCTTCTTAAGAACACCCTCGTTCTTTTCTTTCTCCTTTTCTAATTCAGCCCTAAGAGCTTCCCGCTCAGCTTCAACCTCAATCAACGAGACTTCAAACGAAGGATCTCCATATCCTTGATCTCGCTTTCCTGCACCAGAGTTCTAACTTTATTATTGACTGGTTGCTTCCTAGATGAACCAAGTTCATCCACACGAATATTGACATTGTAGTCACATGTCAGCAAAGTTTCCTTCCCAAAATAGTCTTTGGCGGTAGCCATTTCAGCCTTATTTGCATGAACCCCAAAATGTGCAAGCACAGCTGTCAAAATAAATCCATATGGGATTGCATGTGCTTTTGTTCCATTCACAACTCTGTCCAAGAGTAGGATGATGAAAGCTGGCCAATTTATTTGCTTTCCCCTGTACAGACACTCCATCAGAGTCAAATCCATATAGTTGGCTATGTGCCTTCTTTCTTGTCTAGGCAGTAGGAACTTGATGACGAACTCGAAGAATATCTTGTGTTCTGGCTTCATTTCACTCTTGTAGACCGGCCTGGGTTCAATCTCCTTCTCATTATCACTGAAGAATCTGGTGATGTTAATTACTGAGGCCATCCCATCTAGACAAGGCCATCTTTGCCTTGTGTAGTCCTCATATCCCTCAGCTGGTATGTTTAGAATAGCACCCAGTTCTTTAGCATCAAAGGAAACTTCAATTCCTTTGACCATTGATGTGACCCTGCCATCCTTGACAATGGCATTTCCCATGAATTCTACCAACTCAGCCCTCACCAGCCTACCTTCCATACGAAGGACCATGTCCTTCCAGCCCTGCACCTCTAGAGTTTCCAGCAGATATTGCATTTCAGGCTCATCTAGATCCTTTATCAGCTTACCCTTCAGAATTGTTCTTTTTCCAAACATAGTAACTATGTCAGTCACCTCTCCTATTTCCTTCTCCTCCTCTCCACTCCAGTCTGCATCATCATCCTCTTTCTCAACAATTTTCACTTTCTTTGGCTTGACCCTGGTCCTCTTAACAGATCTTGTGGGTGTGATAGACATTCTAGCTGACTTCTTTGAAGAACTCTTAGCCTTTGTGGGTTTTGGTGTCTCATCCACAATTGGAGCACGCTGATCCTCCTTTTGGACAAGGTCCAACATCTCCTCTTCAATCTCAATGGCCTCAACAGGCTCTCCAACTTTCGCTTTTCCCTTTGCTGCCCTCTTCTTCTTGCTCTCTTGCAGAGCCTTTTCCAATTTCTCTTCTTCATCTCTTATTGTGCTACGAGTAGCTCGTACTTTTGGATCAGAAACACCAGCAGTTTCAGAAACTTTCCTTTTATTTGAAGGAACTGGGTGAGTTGCCTTCTTGGACTTCTGAGTCCTCCTTTTCTTGGGGTTATAGGACTCCCCTGGTTTGTTCAGCCTTTCAGCCAATGTTTCCTCCCCAGATGAACCAGATTCATCTGTGGCTTTCTTCAAGCTTGCAAGACTTGTTGCAACGTCCTCAACTATACTTCCCCCTAACTCTGTGACGTTTTCTCCAACAGTTTCAGGAATGGGACCATAGATAACTAGCGTGGTACCATCCTCCCCAGATCCCCTCTCAACTTCTTTTCCCTCTCTCTCAAGAATTCTTTCTTTTCTACCACCCCTTTGCCTACTTGGCACTTCAACATCAATAACAGACCCAATCAACACGAACCTTTTATCAGCAGAAGCAGCTTCATAATTACTTTCAGGATTGCCTTTCTCAGAACTAGTTGAACCAGGTGCGTCTTCCTCGTTGGCTGATTTAAAAGATTCACTGGACGAATCTGTCTTAGAACCTTTGTCCGCTTTAATAAGATCCTCCAAGAATTTTTCCCTAGTCCCAGAAGCAACAGATTTCCGGGCAAGAACTTTGACACGACAATTCTTGGGGGCAGGAGTAGGGTTTGGAGTAGGTTCAGGAATGGGTGTATTTTCAGGGGTTGATGAAATTTCTGGTGATTGAGAACTGTATACAGATGGAGAATTGGATATAGATTCAGAATTTCCTACATTGTAATCACGATTAGGTGATGAATTTGAAGAAGAAGCAGGTGGTGGTGAAGACATGATTATTTGTTGTTAGGAAGAAAAGGCGAGTAAGGAGTTTTGGTTTGTAGAATGAGTTGAACTTGGTTCGACGGTTGCTTTAGGAAGAAAAGAGTAATGATGACCCTTATATAAGTTGTGGTTATGGAGATTACAACGGCAGAGTATTTACTCAAGTAGGAGTCTAATCGCCGAAGGACTGACATTGATTAGACATTTAATTTCCCCCTAAAACTAGGCTAATGAAGTGAAGATTAGACATATTGAAACTGGTTCAATTTGGGTAAGTACAAAGTATTTGAATTTGAACCACTTATGGAAAGAATCCTGCTCATGTATGATTGTAATTGAATTAATATATGGAGAAGAGTACGTACCTCGTCAGTCAGATGAATCAGCATGGTTGAACCAGTTTCATCCTGTTAGAAATCTTTAAATTACATCAATTTACAAAGATAGATAAACATCATTAGTATTCAGGGAATCATATTAATATATGGTAAAAGAGTATGGCAATAAAGACATGATGCTGAGCAATTATTAATCTGATTAAGTACCTAATTAGAATTTTCTAGCCAATAAGAATTTTTTTTTTATTAGGTGATCTTAATCATCCCTAATTCAAGCATGTTTCTCTCAAAATGCTCCCTACTCAGTGCTTTGGTGAAGATATCTGCAATTTGCTTATTAGTAACTCAAAATTCAATTGAGATCATTCCCTTTTCATAGTTGTCCCTAAGGAAGTGGTGTCTAACATTTATGTGCTTAGTTCTCTTATGATGAACCGGGTTCTTCGTCATACTAATGGCACTAGTGTTATCACAGAAAATAGGAATGCATCCCACATCTATACCAAAGTCCATGAGTTGTTGCTTAATCCACAGCAAGAGGATGCAGCCACATATTCAGCCTCAGATGTAGACAGAGCTACTGAATTTTGTTTCTTGGTGGCCCAAAACACAAGGCAAGAGCCCAAGAAGTGAGCCATGCCTGAAGTACTTTTCCTGTCAACTAGAAAACCTGCATAATCAGCATCAGCATATCCTACAAGGTTGAAATTACTACCTTTAGGATACCAAAGGCACAAATCAGCGGTGCCTTTCAAATATCTCAAAATTCTCTTCACTGTAGTGAGGTGGGACTCCTTTGGATTTGCCTGAAACCTAGCACATAGCCTCACGTTGAACACAATATCTGGTCTGCTGGTAGTGAGATATAGTAGGGACCCAATCATTCCTCTGTATACCTTCTGATCAACGGATGAACCAGGTTCATCCACATCCAATTTAGTAGTTGTGGCCATAGGGGTGTCTATTTCCTTTGAATCCTCCATCTTGAACTTCTTGAGGAGTTCTTTCACATACTTTTGTTGATGAATCATTGTTCCATGTGGGTTTTGCGTGATTTGCAAGCATAAGAAGAAGTTTAGCTCACCCATCATACTCATTTAAAATTCACTCCCCATTAGTGTAGCAAATTCCTTGCTAAGCTTTTCAGTAGTTGCCCCGAATATGATATCATCAACATATATTTGCACAATCAGAAGATCCTTCCCCTTTTCCTTTAGGAACAAAGTACTGTCAATTTTGCCTCGTTTGTACCCATGTTCCAGCAGGAATTTTGACAATCGCTCATACCATGCTCTAGGTGCTTGTTTGAGACCATAAAGAGCCTTGTCAAGTTTATATACATGATCAGGTGACTCTTTACTTTCAAAACCTGGAGGCTGTTTGACAAATACATCTTCCTAAAATATCCATTGAGAAAGGCACTCTTAACATCCATCTGATGGAGACTGAATTCCATATGTGCAGCAAATGCTATAAGAAGTCTGATTGCCTCCAATCTTTCCACATGAGCAAAGGTCTCACAATAGTCAATTCCTTCTTCTTGACTATACCCTTGAACAACTAGTCTTGCCTTATTTCTTGTAACAGTTCCATCCTCATCGAGCTTGTTCCTGAAGACCCACTTCGTGCCAATCACTGATATGTCTAGTGGCCTGGGTACCAAGTGCCATACTTAGCTTCTTTCAAACTGATTCAGCTCCTCTTGCATGGCATTTACCCAATCAGCATCTTGTAGGGCTTCACCAATGTTCTTTGGTTCGATTAAGGATAGGAAGGCATCAAACGCACATAGATTTTTCAAGGAAGCTCTTATTTTGATTCCGGATGACAAATCTGTTATGATGTTCTCAAGAGGGTGAGAACTCTTATATATGTGTGGTTTGAGTACTAGTAGTTCAATTCTGGATAGTTCCATGTTGTTTTGTTATTATGGAATAGGATCAGGGCCAAGATTCACATGTTGAGTTCCCCCTGTCATGTTGCCTGGGGTAGTTGGACCTGGTCCATCACCTGTTCCATCTTCCATGGTTGCTTTAATGTGTTCACTGCATCTCACCAGTCCAAGCTCCTCATCTTCTGGTTCCTGTCTCTCAGAAAGAGTGTTAGTTTCATCAAAGACAACATGCACACTCTCCTCTACACACATAGTTCTTTTATTGTACACTTTATAGGCTTTACTATGTGATGAATATCCCAAGAATACTCCCTCGTCACTTCTGGGATAAAATTTACATAAGGAATCTTTGCCATTATTGTGCACATAGAATTTACATCTGAAAGCCCTAAGATGGGAAATGTTGGGCTTTCTCCCTTTAAGTAATTCATAAGGAGTCTTATCTACCAGTGGCCCGGTCATACATCTATTGATTATATAGCAAGCAGTGTTTATTGCTTCTGCCCAGAAGTTATGTGGTAGTTTCCTAGAAAGAAGCATGGTTCTTGCCATGTATTCAAGAGTTCTATTCTTTCTTTCCACAACCCCATTTTGCTGTGGGGTTCTAAGGGCAGAAAAGTTGTGATTACCATGTTCATCACAGAACTCAGCAAACTTAGCATTTTCAAATTCAGTACCATGGTTAGATCTTATTGATGCTAGTTGATGTCCTAACTGATTTTGAGTTTTCTTAACAAATGTGATGAACATATCAAATGCTTCATCCTTAGATGCTAGAAATAAGATCCACGTGAACCTTGAGTAATCATCAACTAACACCATCACGTATTTCTTACCACCTCTTCTCAGAGTTCTCATTGGACCACACAAATCTAGATGAACCAGTTCCAACGTCCTGGTGGTACTGACAATTTTCTTACTTTTGAATGAGAAACTTACTTGCTTCCCCCTCTTACATGCCTCACAAACTTTGTCTTCCTTGAACTTAATGTTAGGGAGTCCCACCACTAAGTCCTTAGAGACTAATTTGTTAAGCTGATTTAGACTTGCATGTCCAAGTCGTTTGTGCCAAAGGAGGGGATCACTGTCCAAAACACTTAAGCAAGTGAGTTCATTTTCAGACAGTGTGGACAAGTCTATGACATAGATATTATTCATTCTCTTTCCCTGCAAAACAATCTTGTCAGTAAGCAAGTTAATCACAAAACATTTTGTGGAAGTGAAAGCAACCAGGTTACCTCTGTCACACAATTGTGACACACTGATCAGGCTATATTTCAAGCCATCTATCAAGTACACATGTTCGATGGAACGTGTGTCATCCTTACCTACTTTGCCAACCCCTATAATTTCACCTTTCTTTCCATTTCCAAAGGAGACATTTCCTCCTTTGAGGTTTTCAAGTGAAAGGAACTGTTCCTTGTTCCCCGTCATATGCTTTGAGCAGCCACTATCCAAAAACCAAATTTGGCTGCTTCCTCTCACTTGTACCTACAAAAGGAAATCAGGGGTTAGTTTTAAGAACCCAAACTAGTTTGGGTCCTTTTCTATGAGAGAATGGATGAATCAAATTTTTCTTGGCCCAATTTGGTAGCCAGTTTTTCTTTTTGACAAACCTCTCATTTTTCGACTGGCCTGCTCTTTTGCAGTACACTCATATTTGTAGTGGCCAGTCTTACCACAGTGGGTGCAAATTTTATTTTCAGAGAGAGTGAGATACTTGCTTGTGGGATCCCACTTGGGCAATTGACTCCCAAAACCAAGCCCTCTCCGGTTGCTACTATGATTCTTTTGAATCCATGTCAAGGAATCAGATGATTTATTCTATTTACAAGTTCTATCTAATTCATGTTTGACTTTGCCAAGCTCTTCTTTAAGTGATCTTATCTGTTCATCCTTAGCATACATTTTATCTTTTAGTGTTCCCAAATTTTCCTCTAACATGACATGAGAATGATCAACAACCTTTTTACTGGATCCTAATCTCAGTTTTAAGTTTTCAGATTTTAATTCTAGAATCCCAGTCTCAAGTGGATGAACCTGGTTCAACAGGACAGTGTCTTTCTTTTCAGATTCACTGACTCTGATTTCCAGGTTCATGCACTTTGCTTTTAGCATTGCACATTCTTTAGAGAGTTGATCATTCTCTTTGGATGTTTCCTCAAAATCATCTATGAAATCAAGTAGCAACTCAGAGAGTTTTTCCTTAGATAGGAACTTTATTTTGTTTTTAAGATGGGAAATACTTACCTGTGGTTCTTCATCAGATTCTCCAACTTCCATGAGCACATGATCTTCAGTCTCCCCATCTTCTGATTCCTCATCTGAACTTTCCCCCCAAGCAGCGACCATAGCCTGTGTTGTGGTTTTCTTGGGTTGGAACAGTTCCTTCTTCCTGTTCCTTTTTCATATCTCTCATTTTTCCATTCTACTTCCCACTGAGGATAATTTTTGATGAGATGGTCAGTCTTACCACATTTGTAGCATCCCTCGTTGGTTGGCCTTTCTGGAGCTTTTGCTTTGTTGTAGTTTCCTCCTCTAGAGATTCCCTTCTTCCTTATGAGAAAGTTTCTGAATTCTTTGGTAATTATGGCCAACTCATCTTCCTCCAGATCTGCTCCATCAGTGATTCTCAGTGCTAGACTCCTCTCCTTCTTTGGACCATCCATCTTCATTGTCTGCCTTCTGAATTCATAGGCAGTGAGGTTTCCAATCAGCTCATCCAATCTCGGGGTTGCCATATTATTGGATTCCTGGATAGCAGTGATTTTGCTTTCCCAGGAAATTGGCAAGACCATTGTCAGGATCTTCTCAACCCTGTCCTCTTCAAGAATGACTCTTCCAAGAGACTTTAGTCCATTAGTCAAGGTTGTGAACCTTGTGTACATCTCTTGGATAGTCTCTCCTTTTTTCATAGTGAAGTTTTCATACTGAGAGTATAGTAGAGTACTTCTAGACTTCTTTGCCTGAGGTGTTCCTTCATGGGCTACTTGTATAGTATCCCAGATTTCTTTGGTTGTGGTGCAACTTTGGATTCTGCTGTATTCATCTTGACCTAATCCACAAACTAGCCACTTCTTGGCCTTAGCATTCTTCTCTAACTTCTTCAGGTCTTCAGCAGTGCAATCAGCCCTACTCTTTGGTACATCCAAACCTTCAGCAGTCTTCTTCATTATAGCTAGAGGTCCATCAGTGACTATGTCCCAGAGTTCATAGTCTTCTCCAATCAGGTGGTCCTTCATTCTGTTGTTCCACCAAGAGTAGTACTGGCCATTGNTAAGAAGAACCTCGTTCTTCTTTGTGTTCAAACTTCTATTGGTGCGGAATAATAAAAGCAGTAAAGTAAAAACACAGAGATTTTTACGTGGAAAATACCTGGCTCAAAAGGTGAAAAAACCACGACCTACTCCTCAGTAGGATTTTCTCAAACTCTTCACTAAAAACTCTGAGCCAAACGGACTTACAAAATAATTTTTTTTGTAATCCTAAGACTAACTCTAATCCCTTTGTATCAACTAGCCTCTAGCTAATTTCTACAAGCTTCAAGTTAACTCTAACTTGAACAATGTGTACCTATTACAATGTGCTTCTAAGAAAGCTGATAAGATACAATATTGAAACACCTACTACAATCAACTAGACTCAATACATCAACGATGAAACTGGTTCTTCTAGCTGATCTGTAGACTTTGTATCACACAATAAATCTGCTTGCAAAATAACTCTGGGAATTTTTCTTTCAGATCTTGATTCACTTCAGTACTTGTGCGTCCAGAATTCCAGCAGAAATACTTCGAGCATTTATAGAGTCAGTAGTTGAGTTTGTCGATCAATTCTAGTTCAACTCTTCCTGGGATAAAGAATTGGAATTAAACTCAACTTCCTTCCTTTGTTACTTCTCCTTACTGAATTCAACTTCTATTCTCTCATCAGTTTGCAACCTTTTCGCAATAGGAGACAATCTCTTGGTTCATTGACAAGTCACAATCACAAATATCTCCTATGCATATACGGTTCATGTGCCAACTATTCAGTTCAAGAATGTGTGCTCTGATGGAACTAGTTCAACTGGTCAGACATTTGTCAATCTTCAAAACTATGCAGTGACTTGAGTCAACAGTAACGATTCCTAATCCTATTTCACTTATATTTCATTAATCTATAACAAGTTATTCAATCTAATCAAGGAATTTGAGGGGGGAAATTATAAAAATGGGAGAAAAGTTCCCCAAGTAAAAATTCGAGAATTTAATGGGATTTTGACGTCGGATTTTGATGATTTTGTTCGAGTGTGTTCGTGAGTGAATGGGTATTCTAAATTGGTAACTTTCACTTGATTCCGAGACGTGGGTCCGGGAGACGTTTTGGGAGATTTTTCTAATTTCGCGTATTAGCTTCGAATTAATTAGTTAGAGTAATTTCTTAAAGTTATATTTACATTATACAATTGAATTTAATATATTTGGGCCATTCGGAGTCGGGTACTCGTGGAACGAACGTGATTTCGGGTTGAGTCGAGCAATCGAGGTAAGTGGCTTTCCTAACTCTGTGTTAGGGACTTCTCCTTAGGTTATTTTTGACACTAATTGTTGTGTGGGTGTCGTGTACGTGAGGTGACGAGTACGTACACGGACCATTTGTTGCTAAAATTCCATTTTTCCTTCCCATGCCATAAATCATTTTACTCTTATTACATTGTTTAATGTGCTAATTGTGTAGCTTAGATTAGGAAAAAGCATGTCTATCTGTTTTATCTAAATTTCCTATTTGATACTATGTGCACCATGTTTAGTTAGTTTTATTTCATCCCTTGCCTGTGTTTTTCTGAATTATTTTTAAAATAAAGCCTTATCTGACATTCATTTGCATTGCATATTTAAATTGGGAACTACAGACGTATTCTAGGAGATCCCCCCTATATTGCATATTTAAATTGGGGACTTCGGATGTATTATGGGAGATCCCCCCTGTACTGCATATTTATATTTGGAACTACGGGACGGTATCCCGGGAGATTCCACCTTTGTGATACGTTGTGTTAAGCCGGGGGCTTCATTTTACTATTTTGTTTCAGATTACTCTTTTTAACTTCTTACTATAGAATTTACTCTCTTTCGTATTATTTAAATTGATTTATTTATAACTCCAGTAGAGTCTTAACCTGACCTCGTCACTACTTGACTGGGGTTAGGCCTGGCACTTACTGGGTACCAAATGTGGTGTATTCATGTCGTTTCATGCACATGTTTTTTGTGTGCAGATCCAGGTTCGAGTTCTCAGCCACGTGGTTAGTTGTCGTTGCAGCTGTCATTGAGGAGACCGTAAGGTATTTCTGCCGCGTCCGCAGAATCCTCCGAGTCACCTTCCATTCTATTCTATATAGAGATTTTCTATGTATTTTTGTTCCTGTTGTATAGAGCTACTACAGTATAGAAGCTTGTGACTATAATGTGACATTCCGGGTTTTGGAATTTTGTACTTGTACATGCCGAGCGGAGATGTCATGTTTACTTAGATTTTTCCTTTTCTATCTTTGTTTTTATCAATCTTAATTAAGATTTTTCGCAAATTTAGACTTACCTAGTCGTAGAGACTAGGTGCCTTCACGATATCTTTCAGAGGGTAAATTGAGTCGGGACAAAAATACAGCAAATGTGGGATTGAAATCATAAATCGAACTCCTAAAAGGACTCGATTTGTTGACAACGGTGGAATGGGCAACTCCTGAAAGGACTCAATTATGCTCATTGTAGCTTGTGTCCCATTAGAGAACAAAGTCTCATATTGTATAAGACAAAGCGTGGATCCAACCGTTCAACAAAATTTGAAACAATGCAATGTTAATGATTATTGTAATGATTACTGATATTGCTTTTCTTGTCACTAGCAATGTTTGGCACTTTTGTGAATTCTAACTTGAACAAGCAAAGTTAATAACAAACATGGCATTGATTTGGGTCTTCCACATTTCCATTTGATATGTTGCAAGACATTGATTTATTATCTCTTTTTGGTATACAGAAAGTGTATCGCACAATCAAGTTAATACTTTAAGCTTAGTCTTTAAAGATTTAATATACCCGACAAAACTTGAAGTAGGGGCATTTGTAGGTATATAAATTTTATTGGAATTAAATCCGTAAAATAATTTAGACTATAATTTAAATTCAATATATATTATTCCAAACAAATATTATGGGCTAATATAATTGGATTAATTATATAAGTCTGATCCAATATATATGGATTAATATAATTCAAAAGTGTTGGGCTAGCCTATTTAGTTGGTCTACAAATAATGAGCCCACTTCATTATGTCACGACCCAAATCCGAACTCAAGTCGTGATGGCGCCCAACGCCGGGGTCAGGCAAGCCAACACTTGTGTTACTAACGAGATTACCTTATTTGATAGATTATTCCGAAACCTTGCCAATTTGTAAGGTTAACTTGTAAGGTGAAAATATGTAACTTAGCCAATTTAAATCAACATAACCAAGAGTACCGTAGATAACATATATATAGTGCCAAGACCTAGTGTCACAAGTCTACGGGCGGACTAATAAAATATACAACATAAGTAGAATAACTGTGCTACTGTCTGAAGTAAATGGACAGAAATAGCCAAAAGACAACTCCAAAGTGTTGCTGAGGGTCGCCAAGGGGAGCAGCTCACCGTGGAGTCGGGTACAGAGTATGCTCTCAAGATCACGCTCCGATCAGATAACCAGAAGCACCTGCCTCAGAACCTGTACAATTAAGTGCAGAAGTGTAGCATGAGTACATATAAACAAATATGTACCCAGTGAGTGTCCCGTCTAATATCGAAAAAGTAGTGACGAGAGGTCGACGTGATATTTGCTAGGGTCAATATGTAGTAATATAAGTGAATGAAGACTAGGCAGGGATAGTAGTTCCAGAAATTTCAAGACATGAAAATATCAAGTATAAGTTTACAATTCACATCTCCATGTCAAATCACACTAGTATAAAATAAACTAACTTTTCCTTTTCACATAAAGTGGTTTATATGATAACAACAAGACTCTCAGTCAAAATATACAGCACATAGTATGCCGAAGCGTACGGCCGAAGCGTCGTGAAAATAAAATGTTCACTGCCGAGGGTCGAACGGATCGAACCATAGATGCATCTATTACCCCGCTCGCGAATCGAACATGCGACGCGGTTGACATAATAAAATGGTTACCCAACTCGTGAATCATACATGCGACGCGGGTGCTCGTATACATACACAGAATTATCAGGAAATACAGGAATTCAATAGAGATTATACTTGCAAACAAGAACTTAAGCAACTGAAATTTTTTAACGTAACCTCCTAATATTCTCATGCTAACTCAAGGGCAATAAGCAACTCAAAATACATTTAGGGGTACATGTAAGGCACATAAAGCATACTCGTGAGTCCTAAAACTACCCGACATGGCATAATAGTAGCTACGCACAGACTCTCGTCACTCTGTGCGTACGTAGCCCCCACAAATAAGGACATTTAAATCATGCATAATTACCTATTGGGAAAATTCACTTTTACAAGGTTATAAAGGAGACTCACCTCGTATCGAATCTACTTCTTGGACCAAGAACGCGCCCAAAACTCCGAACTCTACACCCGGGGACTCGAAACTAGCCAAATGTTACATAAATATATCAATTCATGCTCAAAGTATGGAAATTCTCCTACTTATTTAGTAAATTCGTCATTCTTGAAGAAATCCCAAAATTTGCCCCCGTACCCGCACACTCAGATTCCATAAATTCTCGAAGGAAACACTCACCCATAGCCTAAGGATTATTAATATATTTTTACTTGATTGCATAGCCTATTCGCAGAAAATTCCCTAAATTCTCGAAAGCCCTAGGTTACTATCCGTTTCCTTGATTTTCACTAATTAAGAAGGTTAATTTAACTAAGAATTCATGCATTAAACTAACACTAGGATAGAGTTTACTTACCTTATCAGTAGCTAGGTCGTGAAGCAGTTTTTCCAAGCTCTCAAGGTCTTAGATGGTGGAAGAAATGAAGAAAATGGACATTTCCCGTGTTTAAAAGAAATACACCGCCTAACAGTGGTTCCGCACCTGCGGCTCGAAGACCGCACCTGCGGCTAGAGGACCGCACCTGCGGTCTCGCACCTGCGAGCAATTGCTCGCACCTGCAGAAATGGACAAGAGGTCCTGGGATCGCACCTGCGGAGAGGAGCTCGCACCTACGGCTCCGCTCCTGCGGAAACTTGTCGGGACCTGCGAGAATGGTCTTCCTCACCTGGGGCCGCACCTGCGATTCGGAAACCGCATAGATTTGGTGCACCAGCAGCTGAAGCTGCTGGTTTTTAGCCTCGCTTGGTGCCCGGGAGGCATCTGGGCCCACCTGAGCCCCCGTCCAATTATACAACAAGTCCTAAATCATAACACAGACTCGCTCGAGCCTTCGGAACACTCAAGACAACGCTAAAACTCAAAATCACACCTCAAAACCCCTAGAATCAAAACTTAAGAACATCAAGTTCGTAAATTCGATATCAATGCGTCGATCTAACCTATACTGCTCGGAATGATACAAAATATTGTAAGCAAGTCATAAATGACTTAACGGAACTATTCCCGGTCTCGGAATTCCGTTCGGACCTCGATAACACAAAATCACGTTCCAAACCAAATTTCAAACTTAAGTAATTTTTCTCATTTCTATATCGGGCGTCGAAACGCTCCCGGGTCATCCAAAACCCATTCCGAACATACGCCCAAGTCTGAAATCATCATAGGAAGCTATTGGAACTGCCAAAACTCAATTCCGAGGTGGTTTACTAAATATGTTGACCAGAGTCAAATTTGGCCTAAAAGGCCAACCTTAAGGAACTTAGCGTTACTATGCCACTCTATACACTTCCGAATCACGAACCACCCGACCCCTTAAGTCATAAATCACAATAAGCCGCTATGGGAAGTTTCATTTAGGGGAACAGGGTCCGATAACGCAAAACGACTGGTCGGGTCGTTACATTCTCCACCTCTTAAACAAACGTTCGTCCTCGAACGGGTCTAGAAGCATACCTGAAGTGCTGAATAAGTGCGGATATCTGCTCCGCATGTCCTCCTCGGACTCCCAAGTCACTTCCTCGACTGGTTGGCCCCTCCACTGGACCTTCACAGCAGAAACTCTCTTGGATCTCAACTGGCGATCCTATCTATCAATAATAGCAACCGGCTCCTCCTCGTAGACCAACCTCTCATCCAACTGAATAGTGTTGAAATCGACCACGTGCGAGAAGTCGGCGTGGTACCTCCGGATCATAGACACGTGAAAAACCGGATGAACTCCTGATAAACGGGGAGGTAAAGCAAGATCATAAGCAACCTCTCCAACTTGCCTCAACACCTCGAAAGGACCTATAAACCTCGGGCTCAGCTTGCGCTTCTTCCCGAACCTCATAATATCCTTCATCGACAAGACCTTCAACAGTACCTTGTCTCCCTCCATAAATGCTACAACACGCTCCCTCTGATCTGCGTAACTCTTCTGTCGAGACTGTGATGTGCGGAGCCTCTCCTGAATCAACTTCACTTTCTCCAAAGCATCCTTCACCAGGTCGGTGCCATATAACTTAGCCTCGATAGGCTCAAACCACCCGATAGGAGAACAACATCGCCGACCATACAAAGCCTCAAATGGAGCCATCTCGATGCTGGACTGATAACTGTTATTGTAAGCAAACTCGGCCAAAAGCAAGAACTGGTCCCACTAACGAAGTCAATCACACATGCCTTGAGCATGTCGTCCAATATTTGAACTGTGCGCTCCGACTGACCATCAGTCTGAGGGTGAAATGTTGTGCTGAGATCTATCTGGGTACCCATCTCACTATGCACTGCTCTCCAGAAATGCGAGGTGAACTGAGGACCTCGATCTGATATAATGGACACCGGCACACCGTGCAACCGGACTATCTCCCGAATGTAGATCTGGCCCAACCTCTCAGAAGTATGAGTAGTAGCCACTGGAATGAAATGCGCCGATTTGGTCAATCTATCCACAATGACCCAAACCGCGTCAACCTTCTGCAACGTCCGAGGCAACCCAACCATGAAGTCCATAGTGATGCGCTCCCACTTCCATTCAGGAATGGGCATCTGCTGAAGTAGGCCTCCTGGACTCTTGTGCTCATACTTCACCTGCTGGCAATTAAGACACCTAGCCACATACTTGACTATATCCTTCTTCATCCGCCTCCACCAGAAATGCTATTTCAAATCACGATACATCTTTGTAGCACCAGGATGAACAAAATATCGTGACACTGTGAGCCTCCTCTAGAATCCTCTCCCTCAGGCCATCAACATTAGGAACACATAAACGGCCCTGAAGTCTTAGAACACCATCCTCGCCAATAGAAACCTCCTTGGCTCCACCCTGAATCACTGTCTCCCGAAGTTCTTCCAGACATGAATCATCAAACTATCGAGCCTTAATCTCCCCCAATAACGAATACTGAGCAACCACATGTGCTAAAACTCGACGAGGCTCTGAAAGGTCTAATCTCACTTGGCGACTAGCCAAGGACTGAATGTCCAAGGCTAGAGGTCTCTCCTCTTCTGCAATATAAGCCAAGCTACCCATACTCTCTGCCTTCCTTCTTAAGGCATCTGCTACCACATTTGCCTTGCCCGGATGATAAAGAATGGTGATATCATAGTCCTTCAGCAACTCAAGCCACCTGCGCTGCCTCAAATTAAGATCCCTCTGTTTGGACAAGTGTTGTAAGCTGCGGTGGTCTGTATAAACCTCATAGGACACTCCATACAAGTAGTGCCTCCAAATCTTAAGAGCATGAACCATCGCTGCCAACTCCAAATCGTGCACAGGGTTATTCTTCTCATGAACCTTCAGTTGGAGCGAAGCATAAGCAATAACTCTCCCTTCCTGCATCAACACACACCCCAAACCAACGCGTGAAGCATCGCAATACACGGTGTACATCCCTGAACCGGAAGGCAATACTAGGACTAGTGCTGAAGTCAATGCTGCCTTGAGCTTCTGAAAGCTCTCCTCACACTCGTCGGACCATCGGAACGGGGGAATAGATATAGGTTGGGTGCTTGGAGCTACATCAATGCAGAAATAAATATCACGATCCGGAGGCATGCCCGGAAGGTCCGAAGGAAATACATCAGCAAACTCTCGAAAAATTGGAACTGAATCAATCGTCGGAGACTCGGCGGTGGTGTCCCGCACATAAGCAAGATAGGCCAGACAACCCTTATCGACCATATGTTGAGCCTTCATAAATGAAATAACCCGGCTGGTTACACTAACTGAGGAACCTCTCCACTCCAGCCTAGGCGACTCGGGCATGGCTAAAGTAACTATCTTGGCATGGCAATCCAGCACGACATGATAAGGAGATAGCCAATCCATGCCTAAAATAACCTCAAAATCGACCATGTTGAGAAGTCAAGGTCTGCTCTGGTCTCGAACCCACAGAAGATGATCACACAAGACTGATATATCAGGTCCACCACCACAGAATCGCCCACAGGAGTGGACACATATATAGGAGAATCCAAGGACTCACGAGAAACATCCAAGAAACAAGCAAATAAGGCTGACACATATGAATAAGTGGATCCTGGATCAAATAGCACTGATGCCTCCCTACCACATACTGAAATAGTACCTGTGATCACGGCGTCTGAGGCCACTGCATCTGCTCGGGTCGGAATAGCATAGAATCTGGCTGGTGTACCTGAAGACGGACCTCTGCTAGACTGAATAGGAGCTAGCTGAGCTCCCCCTGCCTGGCCTCCACCTCTAGGACGACATCTACTAGTCTGTCCTTCACCTCGGGGTGGATGGGGCGCCGGTGCTGAGTATGTAGGTTGGTAACTCTACTGAACAGCCTTGCCCCGAAGCCTGGGACAAGTCCTCCTCATATGGCTTGACTCCCCACACTCATAACATCTCACTGGTGGCATGGCCTGCTGCCCTGAAGAAGAACCCTGGATAACTAGGGGACGATGAGAACCCTCTGGCATGGCACTGAAATAAGGGCTAGAAGACCCCTGTTGACCTGAATACCCGCCGGAGTAACTCCAAATGGCTGGTGGGCGGTAAGAACTCTCTAGCATGGCGCTCAAATAAGGCCTCACTGGAGCACCACGGGGAGGTGGTGGAGGAGTTGAATATGGAAGCCTGCCAGGCTGGCCTCTGCCGAACTGACCTCTACCTCTGTCTGGGGCACCTCTGAAATCTCCAGAAAATCTCGCTCTCTTGTTCTGCTAACCCTGATCTCTTCTCCTCGATCGATAACCCTCAATCCGATGAGCTATCTCGACCACAAGCTGATAGGGAGTACCCATCTCCACCTCTCGGGCCGTGTTGGCCCTAATACCTGAGTGCAATCCAGCCACAAATCTCTGCACTCTCTCAGCGTTAGTAGGAAGTATCATAAGGTCATGACGAGACAACTCAGAAAACCTGGCCTCGTAGTATGTCACTGACATTTGTCCCTGCTCCAACTGCTCAAACTGATACCGCAGCTCTTCCCTCTCGGAGGGTGGAATATATCTGTCTAGAAACAACTGATTGAACTGCTCCCAAGTGATAGAAGGGGAACCTGCTGGTCTACCCAGGATATACGACTGCCACCATCTGCGAGCACTGCCCTCAAGCTGAAAGGTAGTGAAATCTATGCCATGGGACTCTAATATCCTCATGTTGTGCAGTCTGTCCCTGCACCTGTCAATGAAGTCCTGAGCATCCTCACCTCGCTCACCCACAAAGACTGGAGGGTGCAATCGATTCCATCTATCCAATAACTTCTACGGATCGCCGTCCGCAGCTGGTCTGAGCTCTGGTGCTACTGCTGCTGGCTGGACCCCACCCACGGGAAGTGTACCTGGGGTATGATGTAATGCCGTTGTCTGACCTACGACCTGGGAAGTAGGGGTCTAGACTCCCCCTCCGCCTGAGAAGTGGCAGGATCTGCTGGAAATAAACCAACCTGGGACATAGTGTCCATAAATCTCATCATACGGCCCATGACCTGCCGGAAGTTTGGCGCCCTCATGAAGTCCACTGGAACAAGATCTGTTGGGGGCACCTCGTCCTACTCCTCAATGATAGGATCCTATGGTGGTGGTGCAATTGGAACAACTCTGGGACGTCCTCGTCCCCTACCTCGGGCTGGTGCCCTCCCTCGGCCTCTGCCACGGCCTCTAACAGGGGGGTAGCGGCCCCTCCCGGGTCTGGGACATCGGATGCACGCGTCCTCACCATCTGTGAGATAATAGAAGAATGAGATTTTTAGTACACCATCGACTGCACGATAGAATATGGATAAAGAGAGGTTTCCTAACACACTATAGCCTCCTGAAGATAAGAACAGACGTCTTCGTACCGATCCGCAAGACTCTACTGGGTCTGCCCGTGACTCGTGAGACCTACGTGAACCTAGAGCTCGGATACCATGTTGTCACGACCCAAATCCGAACTCAAGTCGTGATGGCGCCCAACGCCGGGGTCAGGCAAGCCAACACTTGTGTTACTAACGAGATTACCTTATTTGATAGATTATTCTGAAACCTTGCCAATTTTTAAGGTTAACTTGTAAGGTGAAAACATGTAACTTAGCCAATTTAAATCAACATAACCAAGAGGACCGTAGATAACATATATACAGTGCCAAGACCTAGTGTCATAAGTCTACGGGCGGACAAATTGAATATACAACATAAGTAGAATAATGGTGCTACTGTCTGAAGTAAATGGACAAAAATAGCCAAAAGACAACTCCAAAGTGCTGCTGAGGGTCGCCAAGGGAGCAGCTCACCGTGGAGTCGGGTACAGAGTATGCTCTCAAGATTATGCTCCGGTCAGATAACCAGAAGCACCTGCCTCAGAACCTGTACAATTAAGTGCAGAAGTGTAGCATGAGTACATATAAACAAATATGTACACAGTGAGTATCCCGTCTAATATCGAAGAAGTAGTGACGAGAGGTCGACGTGATACTTTCTAGGGTCAAGATGTAGTAATATAAGTGAATGAAGACTTGGCAGGGATAGTGGTTCCAGAAATTTCAAGACATGAAAATATCAAGTATAAGTTTACAATTCACCTCTGCATGTCAAATCCCACTAGTATAAAATAAACTAACTTTTCCTTTTCACTCAAAGCAGTTTAAATGATAACAACAAGACTCTCAGTAAAAATAAACAGCACATAGTATGCCGAATCGTACGGCCGAAATGTCTCAAAAATAAAATATGCACTGCCGAGGGTCGAACGGCTCGAACCATAGATCCATCTATTACCTTGCTCGCGAATCGAACATGCGACGCGGTTGACATAATAATAAGGCTACCCCGCTCGATAATCATACATGCGACGCGGGTGCTCGTATACATACACAAAATTATCAGGAAATCCAAGAATTCAATAGAGATTATACTTTCAATAGAGATTATACTTGCAAATAAGAACTTACGTAACCTCCTAATATTCTCATGCTAATTCAAGGGCAATAAGCAACTCAAAATACATTTAGGGGTACATGTAAGGCACATAAAGCATGCTCGCGAGTCCTAAAACTACCCGACATGGCATAATAGTAGCTACGCACGGACTCTCGTTACTCCGTGCATGCGTAGCCCCCACAAATAAGGACATTTAAATCATGCATAATTACCTATGGGGACAATTCCCTCTTACAAGGTTAGAAAGGAGACTCACCTCGTATCGAATATACTTCTCGGACCAAGAACGCTCCCAAAACTCGAAACTCTACCCCTGGGGACTCGAAACTAGCCAAATGTTACACAAATATATCAATTCATGCTCAAAGTATGGAAATTCTGCTACTTATTTAGTAAATTCGTTATTCTTGAAGAAATCCCAAAATTCGCCCCCGGGCCTGCACACTCGGATTCCAAAAATTCTCGAAGGAAACACTCACTCATAGCCTAAGGATCATTAATATACGATTTTTACTTGATTTCATAGCCTATTCGCGGGAAATTCCCTAAATTCTCGAAAGCCCTAGGTTACTTCCCATTTCCTTGATTTTCACTAATTAAGAAGGTTAATTTAACTAAAAATTCATGCATTAAACTAACACTAGGATAGTGTTTACTTACCTTATCAGTAGCTAGGTCGTGGAGCAGTTTTCCCAAGCTCTCAAGGTCTCAAATGGTGGAAGTAATGAAGAAAATGGACATTTCCCGTGTTTAAAAGAAACACACTACTTAACAGTGGTTCTGCACCAGCGGCTCGAGGACCGCACATGCGGTCTCGCACCTGCGAGCAATCTCTCTCACATGCGGAAATGGACAAGAGGGCCTGGGATCGCACTGCGGAGAGGAGCTCGCACCTACGGCTCCGCTCCTGCGGAAACTTATCCGCACTTGCGAGAATGGTCTTTCTCACCTAGGGCCGCACCTTCGAGGCTTTGGACCGTAGGATAGGTCCCGCACCTGCGATTGGGCAACCGCACCTCCAGTCACACCAAATTTGGTGCACCAGCAAGTCCTAAATCATAACACGGACTCGCTCGAGCCTTCGGAACACTCAAGACAATGCTAAAACTCAAAATCACACCTCAAAACCCTTAGAATCAAAACTTAAGAACTTCAAGTTCTTGAATTCGATATAAATGCGCCAAACCGACGTATACTACTCGGAATGACACAAAATTTTGCAAGCAAGTCATAAATGACATAACAGAACTATTCCCGGTCTCGGAATTTCGTTCGGACCTCGATAACACAAAAACACATTCCAAAGTTTCAAACTTAAGGAATTTTTCTCATTTCTATATCGGGCGCCGAAATGCTCCCGGGTCATTGAAAACCCATTCCGATTATACGCCCAAGTCCGAAATCATCATAGGAAGCTATTGGAACCGTTGAAACTCGATTCCGAGGTCGTTTACTAAAAATGTTGAACGAAGTCAAATTTGGCCTAAAAGGCCAACCTTAAGGAACTAAGCGTTCCTATACCACTCTATACACTTTCGAATCCCGAACCACCACCCCGCAAGTCATAAATTAGAATAAGCCGCTATGGGAAGTTTTATTTAGGGAAACGGGGTCTGATAACGCAAAACGACCGGTCGGGTCGTTACACATTAAGCCCAAATGTCATTTTCCTAGAGGCCCCAAGTCAAACAAAAAGAGCCAATAGGATCGTGTCACGTGTCAACATGACAAGGCATGCCAAGCCAAATTAAAATACCAATGAAACCACGTCAAGTGTGCAAGTGATATGTTCTGGCCAATCAAATGCGGCCTTATCACTCTTTAATCTGATTGGTCGGAAAGAGTTTGTTCTCATCCCAATTCTTCTTTTCCACAACTATAAATAGGGGTCTTCATAACTTAGAAAGATACCATAAGTTATAACAAGAAGCAAGAAAGAGCTCGTGGATCAAACGCTGTAAATTCCTCCACAAGTTTCAAGCTTCAAGCAATCAAGTTCAAGTTCAAGAAATCAAGTTCAAGTTCAAGAAATCAAGTTCAAGCTCAAGAATGAAGAACAAATCAAGTTCAAGCTCAAGAATGAAGAACAAATCAAGATTCAAGGAGTACGAGTTCAAATCAAAGTTCGCGCTAGTTGAGTTCACAATCATCGTTAGTGACAACAAATATAGGTTCACGATCAAGCTCAAAGGCTCTTGATTTTATATTGGAAAAGTAGAATTAGAGGAACCATAGAGATTGTACACTCATATTATTTGTCAAGTACTATGATTATTACAATATTTCGATCTTTATTTTATTTTTTCAACGCAAATTTATTGTCTACAGTAGTAATTACCACGACCTGTTTGTTTGTCATAATGTAATTATGGTGTAATTACAAGTGTACTGTTTGGTTGCACAAGTGTAATTACATAGATTAAATTTTAAATGAAGTAATTATCAAAACTTAAAAGTTAATATAATAAATACATGTCTATAAATAATTTTTTATAAGTGTAAATGATATTAGTTTTGATATTTAAGATGCATATTTTTTCTTGAATATACCTTAATTAGTTATTATATATATATATATATATATATAACTAATATTGTAAAAGATTGATATATATATTTTCCAAATTAATAATAGTTAGTTTAATTAATTATAAAAACTGAAAGCATACGCATTCTAGGAACATCATGGAATGCACGTTTGATAAAATAAATTAATATTTACAAATGTAATGTCATAACATTATTCAAATGTTTGACAAAACCAATATATCAATTCTAACTAAAAAATGAACAACATACAATATGAATAACAAGCCAATACTACTAAAACAAGTAAGTTGGAACCATAAATATAACATAATTTTAAAATTCCCCTTCCACAAAAAAAAAAAAAATAGTATAATATATGTCAAATTCTAACGTAATAAAAATAAGTTTCAATACAACTTTAAGATTTGCAAACATAATAAGTTCATAACCTTATTCAACAACAAAATTCTACTTTGATGATATCACTCATTATATGTCAAGTTTATTAATGACTCGTTATTTATAATATTAAGTGTAGTTTCAAAAATTAAAATAATAACGCAGTTACACTATATTAAGAAAATAAAATAAATAAGTAATAAATTATACGAGCAATTACATGGAATAACAAGAAGTAAAGGTAAAGATATAAAAGATAAATTATGCACAAAAAATATATTTTAAATTTAAAAGTAAAACTAAAAAAACAAATATAAAAAGAAATTAAAATAGAGGAAATAAGAAGTTATAAAGAAAATAAATTAAAATTAAAACAGAAATGAAAGAAATTAAAAAGTAACCTAGTAATTACACAATGTAATTACCACAAATTCTCACCCCTTGAGAATTGGAGAGTGTAATTACACCTCTCCAATTACACTTAATTCCATGTTGATCAAGTAATTACTTGGCCAGACAAACATGCCAAACTGTGTAATTACACCCAACAACAACAACAAACCCAGTTTGATCCCAACATGTGGGGTCTGGGGAGGGTAGTTTGTACGCAGACCTTACCCCTACCTAATGCAGGTAGAGAGACTGTCTCCAATATACCCTCGGCTCAGGAAGAGCAAGAAGAAGAAGGAGAAAACAAGGAAGGAAGAAAGAAAGAAGAGAAAAGAAATAGGAGAGAAAGGATAAGTAGTAACAAATAATAGCAACAAGGAATACAATACCTGAGGAAAACAAAACCACATAACGTAATAAAATCTACGAATATGAAGGGACATGCATGCTACTAAGACTATCAGTGAACAACTATAAACTACCTACTAACCTTCTACCTTAATCCTCGACCTCCACACTCTCTTATCAAGGGTCATGTCCTGAGTGAGCTAAAGCAGCACCATGTCCAGTCTAATCACCTCTCCCCAGTACTTCTTAGGCCTACCTCAACCTCTTCTCAAACTCTCCATGGCCAACCTCTCACACCTCCTGACAGGAGAATCAATGCTTCTTCTGTTAACATGTCTGAACCATCTCAGCCTCGACTCCTGCATCTTGTCCTCCACGGAGGCTACTCCCACTCTGTCCCTGATAGCTTTATTCTTAATCCTATCTCTCCTGGTACACCCACACATCCATCTCAACATCCCCATCTCTACTACTTTCATCTTCTGCATGTGGGAGTTCTTGACTGGCCAACACTCAGCCCCATACAGCACAGTCGGTCGAACCACCACTCGATAAAACTTACCCTTAAGTCATGGCGTCACATTCCTATCACATAAAACACTGAAAGTGAGCCTCCACTTCATCTATCACGCTCCGATCGATGTGCGACATCTTCGTCAATCTCCCCATTACCCTGGATAATAAACCCGAGATACTTAAAACTCGCTCTCTTGGGGATAACTTGAGCATCAAGCTTAACCTCTACATCTACATCATGGGTCCTGTCACTGAATTTGCACTCCAAGTATTCTGTCTTGATTCTACTCAGTTTGAAACCTTTAGACTCCAAGTTCTATCTCCAAACCTCCAACCCGCGTTAACTCCGCTACGCGTCTCGTTAATCAACACTATATCATCGACAAATAGCATGCACCAAGGCATCTCCCCTTGGATGTGTCACGACAGTACATCCATCGCCAAGACAAATAAAAATGGGCTAAGAGCCGATCCCTAGTGCAACCCCATCACCACAGGGAAATGCTCCGATTCACCACCCACATTCCTCACCCGAGTCTTAGCATCATCATACATATCCTTAATCACCCTAATGTACGCTACCGGAACGCCGCTAACCTCCAAACACCTCTACAGGACCTCCCGTGGGACTTTATCGTATGCTTTATCAAGGTTAATAAACACCATATGCAAATCCTTCTTCCTTTCCTTATACTGCTCCACTAATCTCCTTATCGGATGAATCGCTTCCATAGTCGAACGCCCCGGCATGAGTTCTTGAAAATAGACATGAACCTCCTAACCCTGGCCTCCACCACCCTCTCCCAAACCTTCATAGTGTGACTCAACAACTTGATACCCCTATAATTGTTGCAATTTTTTATATCACCCTTGTTCTTGTAAAGAGAAACCATCGTACTCCACCTCCATTCTTCGGGCATCTTCTTTGTCTTAAAAGTAACACTAAACAGCCCAATGAGCAACTTCAAACTTGCCCGCCCTGCGCTCTTCCAGAATTTCATCGGGATGTCGTATGGACCCGTCGCTCTGCCCCGCACATCTTACGCATAGCCCCTTCCACCTCCTCTACCGTAATCTGCCTAATGTACCCAAAATCCCGCCGACTCTCGAAGTGCTCCAACTTACATAGCATAATGCGTCTATCCCCCTCCTTGTTCAACGGTTTATGGAAGTATGTCTACCAACTTCTCCTAATAAGTGCCTCGTCCATCAACACTTTGCCATCCTCGTCCTTGATGCACTTGACTTGGTCTAAGTCGCCGGCTCTCCTCTCCCTCACCTTGGCCAACTGGTACAACTTTTTGTCCCCGCCTTTGCCCTCGAGCTCTTCGTACAAACGAGCAAACGCCGCATTCTTAGTCTTCGTAATTGCTAACTTCGTCTCTTTTTTTGCCTTTCTGTAAGACTCCCGATAAGTCCCTTTTTCCTCCTCATTTGTACTCTCCACAAGCTTCAAATAAGCAGTTTTCTTAGATTCCCCTTTACCTTGAACCTCTCGATTCCACCACCATTCCTCTTTATGACCCTAGGAGAGCCCTTCGTGACCCCTAAGACCTCTCTAGCAGCTACCCTAATGCAATTCGCAGTCGTGAACCACATACTAGACGCGTCCCCCTACTCATCCAAGACCTCATAGCCAACAACTTCTCCCCTAACTCCTGAGCTTTGTCCTTTGTCAAGTTACCCCACTTGATCTTAGGTCTCCTGCACCCCGCCCTCTTCCTCCTACTCCTCTTGATCTTCTGGTCCATAACTAGGAGCTTATGTAGAGTCATGAGGTGCTCATTTGGGATGACCTTGCAGTTAGTGCAAAGACCTTTATCGCATTTCCTGCAGAGAAGATAATCAATCTGAGTCTTACCCATTGAATTCCGGAAAGTGACCAGGTGCTCTTCCCTCTTTGTAAAACTCGAGTTAGCTATAACCAAATCAAAAGCTCTAGCAAAATCCAACAGTGAATTACCTCCCTCATTCCTATCCCCAAAACCGTAGTGCCATGCACATCATCATAACCCCTAGCACTAGCCCCGATATGACCATTGAAATCTCCACCAATGAATAACTTCTCTGTGCGCGGGATACTACGCATCATCTCGTCCAAATCCTCCTAATTACACCCAATTCCAATTGTTAAGTGCTTTCCGAACATGCTCTTAAATCTTACCAACACCATTTATGTTGGGTTTTTAAGCTATTAATGCTTAAAATATGGTGAATGAGAAATGGAGGGAAAAATAAAATATTTGAGTAATATTTGAGTTTTCCTCCTTGATTGTCCCATGTGGCAAGAGGAAAAGGTTTTTGAGGGGTATATAAGCAATTGCTCTTCTTCTAGCTCATAAAGAGTTGAGAAGAAGGCAAGTGTGATGACCCAAAAATTCATCTCTCATTTTATAAGTCAAAACTGTGTTCTGAGGCCTTGAAAACATCCTTTTGTCTCACCTCGTTTTGTGTGCGCAGTCCGAGAATATATCCGGAAAGCTTTTATATGAAAAACTGAGAAAAATGCTAATTTTTCCTTTAAAATTAAATTTAAGTTGACTTCGGTCAACATTTTGGGTAAACGGATCCGGACCCATGATTTGACGGTCCAGGAGGGTCTGTAAGAAAATATGGGACTTGGGCGTATGCCCGGAATTGAATTCCGAGGTCCCAAGCCCGAGAAATGAATATTTGAAAGAAATTGTTTAACTGAAATTACAAGAGTTTTTGGAAATTTGGTTATATTTGAAATTTGATGGTATGGGGCCGGTAGTTTGGTTACGAAGCTCGGTACATGTTTAATATAGTATTTGAGTGATGCCGATAAAATTTGGTAAGAAACAGAGGTCATATGACGTGATTCGGAACCGTAGTTGTCAAATTTGAAACTTTGAAAGTTATTAAGATTTTCTTTTATTTGATGCTAAATTCGTTGTTTAAGGTGTTATTTTAGCGATTTGATCGCACGAGTCCGTAGGATGTTTTTAAGGTTTTGTACATGTTTGGTTTGGAGCCGCGAGGGATCGGGTGAGTTTCGGATAGGCGTCGGAGTGGTTTGGACTTCTAAAATCTGATGAAGTTGTTGTTTTCTGGTGTCTGGTAATTTGTACTATGCGAACGCGTGGTAACCCAAGCGAACGCGAAGAGTAATCGGGGAAGGAGATGGGTTTGTACTATGTGAACGCGGCCAGTGGCTCGCGAACGCATAACATTAGGATGGGAACTGGGGGAGGGGAGTTAATACCCTATGCAAACGCGGCCAGAGGCACGCGAACGCGAAGGCCAGGGGGAGTGAACCTACGCGGACGCGAAGGCCAATAGGGCCAAGGGTACGCGAACGCGACAGACCTCTCGCAAACGCGTAGAAGGTCTGTCCGGCCTTCTTAAAATAGTAGAAAAATGGGATTTTATCCATAACTTCACATTTTCAAAACCAAGGAATCTTAAGGGCAGTTTTTGAAACATAGGTCATATGACGTGATTCGGAACCGTAGTTGTCAAATTTGAAACTTTGAAAGTTATTAAGATTTTCTTTGATTTGATGCTAAATTCGTTGTTTAAGTTGTTATTTTAGCGATTTGATCGCACGAGTCCGTAGGATGTTTTTAAGGTTTTGTACATGTTTGGTTTGGAGCCGCGAGGGATCGGGTGAGTTTCGGATAGGCGTCGGAGTGGTTTGGACTTCTAAAATCTGATGAAGTTGTTGTTTTCTGGTGTCTTGTAATTTGTACTATGCGAACGCGTGGTAACCCAAGCGAACGCGAAGAGTAATCGGGGAAGGGGATGGGTTTGTACTATGTGAACGCGGCCAGTGGCTCGCGAACGCATAACATTAGGATGGGAACTGGGGAGGGGAGTTAATACCCTATGCAAACGCGGCCAGAGGCACGCGAACGCGAAGGCCAGGGGGAGTGAACCTACGCGAACGCGAAGGCCAATAGGGCCAAGGGTACGCGAACGCGACAGACCTCTCGCAAACGCGTAGAAGGTCTGTCCGGGCTTCTTAAAATAGTAGAAAAATGGGATTTTAGCCATAACTTCATATTTTCAAAACCAAGGAATCTTAAGGGCGATTTTTGAAGAGGGATTGTCACGACCCAAATTTCTAACTCAGGTCGTGATGGCGCCCAACACCGGGGTCAGGCAAGCCAACACTTGTTACTAACGGTGTTACCCTATTTTATAAGATGTTCAAATATTTTCCAAGTTTTAAGTTATGAATCGTCAAATGAAAACGGGTAAGCGAGGCAACTTAAATCAATGTAACCCAAAATCATGAGCCAACATATACAGTTTAGCCAAAAATACCATAAAGTCTACTATATGTGCCAGAACCTAGTGTCACAAGTCTACAGGTGACTAGTAGAATATACAAAACCAGACCAAAGTAATTGTACTACTGTCTGAAGAGAATAGACAGAAAATCAAAAGACAACTCCAAGGTGTTTTTGTGAGATCGCCAAGGGGAAACGACTCACCGGAGAAGTCGAGTATGGTATATGCTCTCAAGATCGCACTCCGGTCTGATAACCACATGCACCTGCCTCAGAACCTGTACAATTAAGTACAGAAGCGTAGCATGAGTACATATAAACAAATATGTACCCAGTGAGTATCCCGTCTAAACTCGAAGAAGTAGTGACGAGAGGCAGACTTGATACTCACTAGGGTCAATAATAATAATATAATTAAATGAACCTAGATAGGAATAGCAGTCATGGTAATCACGAAGACATGAAATATCAAGTATGTAAATTTGCAGTCTATCCTCATATGTCAAATAAAAATTATCATAAAAGTCCCAAGTTCCCCTTCCACATGGAGCAATTTATTTAATAATAATAAGACTCTCAATCAAATACATAGCACATAGCATGCCGGAACATACGACCGAAGTGACGCAAAAATAAACGTGCACTGCCGAGGGTCGAACGGCTCGAACCATAGATGCATCTATTACCCCGCTCGCGAATCGAACATGCGACGCGGTTGACGTAATTATAAGGCTACCCTCACGAATCATACATGCGACGCGGGTGCTCATATACATACAGAGAGTTATCAGAAAATTCAGGAATTCAACAGAGATTATACTTGGAAACAAAACTAAGGCAACAGTAAATTGAATATAACTCCCTAGTATTCTCATGATAGTTCAAGAATAATAAACAACTCAAGATACCGTTAGGGATACATGCAAGGCACAAAGAGCATGATTGTGAGTCCTAAAAACTACCCGACATAACATAGTAGTAGCTACGCACGGACTCTTGCCACTTCGTGCGTGCGTAGCCCCCGCAAATAAGGACAATTCAATCATTTATAATTACCTATGGAGACGATTCCCTCTTACAAGGTTGGAAAGGAGACTCACCTCGTGTAGAACCTACTTCCCGGGTCAAGAACGCGCCCGAAACTCCAAACTCGTCACCCAAGGACTCGAAACTAGTCAAATGTTATAATAATACGTCAATATATACTCAAGAATATGAAATTCTCCTATTAGCTTAGTTTATTCTTCTTTCTTTGAAAATTCTCAAAATACACCCCCGGGCCCACATGCTCGGATTCCGGAGATTTTCGAAGAAAACACTCACCCATAACCTAAGGATCATTAATATATGATTTTTGTATGATTTCATGGTGAATAAGTGCGGAAATTCCCTAAAATTCCTCAAGCCCTAGGTTTCTACTCTAACCCTTGATTTACACTAATTAGGGTGCTAATCTATCTATGAATTGATGTATTTAACCAACATTTGAGTGGAAATAACTTACCTCTAGTAGCTAGGTCGTTTGGCTCCCTCTCAAGCTCCCAAAGTCGACAATGGTGGAAGAAATGGGGTGAAAAATTGTTAAGTCCCGTGTTGAAATAACTCACTGCCATCAGTGATTTCGGACTTGCGGCTCGAGGACCGCACCTGCGAGACAAGGCTCGCACTTGCGGAAGTGGACAAGAAGGTCTGGGACCGCACCTGCGGAGAGGAGCTCGCACATGCGGCTCCACTCATGCGGAAACATGTCCGCACCTGCGAGATTGGACTCCCCCCTAGGGCCGCACCTGCGAGGCCTTTCCCGCAGGAGCGGTCTCGCACCTGCGACTGGGCAACCGCACCTGCGGTCACACCAGATCAGGTGCACCAGCAGTTAAGACCGCTGGTTTTTGGCCTCGTGCTCGGGAGGCACCTGGGCCCACCCGAGCCCCTGTCCAAATATACCAACAAGTCCTAAATCATAGTATGGACTCGCTCGAGCCTTCGGAACACCCAAAACAACGCTAAAACTCAAAATCACACCTCAAAACCCCTAGGATCAAACTTAAAAACTTTAAGTTCTTGAATTCGGTTTCAATCCGTCGAACTGACCTATACTACTCGGAATGACACAAAAGTTTGCAAGCAAGTCATAAATGACATAATGGAACTATTCCCGGTCTCGGAATTCCGTTCGGACCTCGATAACACAAAAACACATTCCAAACCAAATTATGAACTTAAGGAAACTCCATTTTCGTTATTTGGCGTCGAAACGCTCCCGGGTCATCCAAACCCCATTCTGGACATACGCACAAGTCTGAAATTATCATACGAAGCTACCGGAACCGTCGAAACTTGATTCTGAGGTCGTTTACTAAAAATGTTGACCGAAGTCAAACTTGGCCTTAAAGGCCAACCTTAAGGAACCAAGTGTTCCTATACCACTCTAAGCACTTTCGAATCCCAAACCACCCGTCCCCACAAGTCATAAATCACTATAAGCCGCTACAGAAAGTTTTATTCAGGGGGACGGGGTCCGTTTACGCAAAACAACCGGTCGGGTCGTTACAGGGATTTCATCACCAAGTCATAGGTTTGTGTTCTTAAACTCGTTTTCTTCATTTTCTATCAACACCCGTTAGATTTCTAGGCCTAAATCTTGTTCTTCAAGGATAGAAATTAGGGATTTTAGGATAATTAGGGATTTTACAAATTTTGGAATTTAGACCTCGATTTGGGATCGGATTCTGAAACTAATTACATATTCGGGCTCGTGGGAGAATGGGTGATCGGGTTTTGGTCCGAAATAGTGTTTTGACCTAGCGGGCCCGAGGTTGATTTTTGACTTTTTAGGAAGAATGATAGAAAACATATAATTAAGCATTGGGGTTGAATTATTTAGCACTTATTGATATTGTTTAGTTAATTATGTCTAGATACAATTGAATTGGAGGCGAGTTCTAAAGGGAAAGCGGTAATTGAGGCTTGAGTTTGGCCGTGGAATCCGAGGTAAGTGTTTGTCTTAACCTTAGCTTGAGGAAATAGGTATTATGTCTTATTTCCTACGTGTTAGTGTCATGTTCAACGTATAGGTGTGGACGAGTATCTATATGGTTGTTTTAAGCATGCTCGTGAGTCGAATATTGTGATTTATGTGATTTTTCATTAAGCATTAATTGAGTTTAACTTGATAATTATCCATGTTGGTGGTATTTCCTTGGTATTGATCATTGTTGAGTGTTGGTTCAAGTTGAAAATTATTACGTGAAGTTAAGTAACTAAGTGAGATTGGTTATAGTTGTTTCCCTTGCCGGGATGATATTGATTCTAATGTTGGCTCCCTTGCCGGTACGTTATGGTTTCTTTTACTATTGTTTATACTGTTGAATTCTTTGCCGAATTTCTGTCATTTGATTTGTTTGGGTGAGTAAGAGTGTAAAGCACGAAGGGCGATGCCATGTATGATATTGTGAGAGAGTGTAAAAGCACGAAGGGTGATGCTGTGCCATATTATGGAATTAAAAGCACGAAGGGTGATGTCGTGCCATTTCTATAGATTTATGGTGAGGATGAGAGTAAAATCACGAAGGGTGATGCCGTGCCAATTCTTTGATTTTATGGTGAGGACGAGAGTAAAAGCACGAAGGGTGATGTCGTGCATTGTTTCTGTGTTATTATCTTTATTGTTTTGAATCCGATATTTACTTTGTTGTTTTATTCGCTATTGTTATAACTTGATATTTCCTCCCCTCAGCATGTTCCTTTTTTCCCCGTAAGTATTTGTTTAATTCTGGTTATTATTATTGTTTTTGTATATGATTGAACTGCACAGGTTTATGTGGTGTTTGTGTCCTAGCCTCGTCACTACTTCGCCGAGGTTAGGCTCGACACTTACTCAGTACATGGGGTCGGTTGTACTGATGCTACACTTTGCACTTTTGTGCAAATCCCGGTACTGGACCCTACGGACCCTAGATCGAGGTTGCTGCCTTCAGTCCAGTAGAGACCCTGAGGTAGTCCTGCAGGCGTCCGCAGGCCTTGGCGTCACCTTCTATCCTATTTCTTTTCTGTCTTTATGTATTTTGGAGACAAATGTATTTTGTTTGTTCAGACCTCTATTTGTAGTATTCATAGACAGTCCGTGAAATTGTGACACCAAATTCTGGGAGTAGTTGCTATGAATTTTGTAATAGTCTTTCATTAAGTTATTTGATTATGCTCTTTCGCACTTTTATTTTCGTTAATTTTGTACATCGCTTGTTAACTATTAAGAATAAAGAAACAAGATAAAATAACTGATAACGTTGGCTTGCCTAGCAGGTTCAATGTTAGGCGCCATCACGGTCCCGACGGTAGGAAATCCGGGTCGTGACAGCAAGCCTCGCGTCGTTGTCGTCGCCGCTCGCTCGGCTCGGGTCGACTTCAGCTTCGGCTTCGGATTTGGATTTGGATTTGGTCAAATGATCGATCGATTGATTAATTTTTGGACCAAATTTGTTTGTTGATAGTAAATATTAACAGAAATATTATTAAATATTTGTTTTAATAACAAAATATTAATATTAAAATAAATATTAATATTAAATACAATTCAGTTATCCAATTTTCAGTTTTCAGTTTTTGTAACAGAAAATTAACTACCCTCTTCAATTTTCCCTCTTTATTGTTGAGTAAATAGCCATTTATGCTATGGAAATTATTCTATGGCCGTTTAGCAAAAACAACCATTCTGAAGAATTGCACCTCTTCAGATTTCAGCCCAATTTTGGCTATAAATACAAGTCCATTCTCTCAGATTTTCCATACGAATTTTCTGAGTTCTCCTCCTTTCTTCTGCATATTTTAACTTCAAAGAAAGAAACAGTAAGTGTGATTTGCTACCGAACTTTATGTCCGCTGAAACACTGGGGTTTGAAGTACCACTACTCCAGTGTGTAATTCGTTCTATCCTGAGAGGAAATAATCCATAACCTTGGGTACTAGAAGGGGATTAATTCCTTAAGGAAACACTGTGAATTCAGTGGGCTCGAATTGGGTTTATTTCGTTTACATTTCTGTTTGAATATTATTTTATTATCTCCAGAATTATTTTACAAATACAGTTTACTAACAAGCTTAAGGAATTTAGTATATTTTATGTATTTGTGTTATACTCACTTTTTCTGGAGAGTAAAACATTTGTGGTTTTCTACTCTACTGGAGATTGTTGATACTCATTTTTTTCTCAAATTATTTTAAAACTTGCATATATACTCTCAAAATTACTTTTTATAATAATTGGTATTTTACAATAATTTTCCATATTATTATCAAATTTTTTTTATTCAGTACTTTATATCCAATAATTATTCATAAACTATATTACAAATAAATTCAAAATATTTTCTAGCTCAATATATCATTTTTAATCCTATTAGGATTTAATTATTTCACAAACTAGCCAATCTTGCATTATTTGGCTATAATTAAAATAATTTTGCAACTATAGCCTAATTGTACATTTTATACTATTTTAATTCAATAATCCGTCGTTTTATATTTTTAATACTAGTTAATTACCTTAATTTCCCCTATCTAGCCTTATTTTCATTTTTTAATGTAATTGTTAGCTATTATTTATTAATTACTTACCTATTTAATTGGGTATTTAACAAGTAGCCAATTTTTATTTAAAATCTAGCCTAAAATCAACTTAATTCCTAACCCAACCCAATAACCCAACAGACCCCCAAGCCCAAACCTAAATCTACCCGGCCCAATCCGGATCCAATCCTTACCTTAATTAACCCCTAACGACTACCCCCTTCCCTCATTCATTCCCCTCTCATTCATCTCTCTACTCTCTCTCTCTATGTCTGGTTCTCTCTAGAACCTTCTCGTCTCCTCCTCTCCGGTGGAGTCTGTTCATCTCCTCCGGCCACCTCCAAACTGCTTGAGGAGATTCATGCTGGGACTTGTGGCCCACATATGAATGGTTTTATTTTGGCTAAGAAGATACTCTGGGCCGGTTACTTTTGGATGACTTTGGAAACGGACTGCATCCAGTACCTCCGGAAATGCCACCGCTGTCAGATACATGCAGACATGATAAAAGTACCTCCAAACGAGCTTAATGCAACAAGCTCGCTATGGCCGTTCGCCGCTTGGGGCATGGACGTTATTGGACCAATCGACCCTGCCGTCTCCAATGGACACAGGTTCATCCTCGTAGTCATCGACTATTTCACCAAATGGGTCAAAGCAGCATCCTACAAAGCAGTGACTAAGAAAGTCATGGCAGACTTTGTCCGCGACCGTGTTGTTTGTCGATTCGGAATTCCAGAGTCGATCATTACCGACAATGGTTCCAATCTCAACAGTGACTTGATGAAAGCTATATGTGAAACTTTCAAGATCAAACACAAGAATTCCACAGCCTATCGACCTCAGATGAATGGAGTTGTAGAAGCCGCCAACAAAAACATCAAGAAGATATTGAGGAAGATGATAGAAAAGCACAAGCAGTGGCACGAGAAGTTATCATTCGCTTTACTGGGATATCGCACCACAGTCCCCAAATCAACCGGGGCAACTCCTTATATGCTGGTTTATGGCACAGAGGTTATTATTCCCGCCGAAGTCGAGATTCCATCCCTAAGAATTGTACATGAAGTCGAGCTCAACGATGCAGAGTGGGTAAAGAGTCGTTATGAGCAGCTAGCCCTCATAGACGGAAAGAGAATGAATGCAATCGCCATGGTCAACTCTATCATAACAGAATGTCAGAGCCTTCATCAAAAGAGTCAAGCCAAGACAGTTCACACCAGGGCAGCTGGTGTTAAATTTAGATTTTTCCATATCAAGATGAAGCCAAAGGGAAGTTCTCTCCCAATTGGCAAGGCCCATACATGGTTCACCGAGTTTGACAGGAGGAGCTCTTATACTTGCAGAAATGGACGGAGAAGTCTGGCCAAAACCAATCAATTCAGATGCTGTCAAACGTTACTATGCGTAATCTTTATGTTTTATCAATGATGTAAATTGCACTACGCCTGACCTGATCCCATTTAAGAGGGGATACGCAGGCAACCCTATGGGTTTGGTCACAATTCAATAAAAATTCCATTTTTTCCCCGCAATTGGAAACTGGGGCAGAATTTTAAGGAGGACCCTCAAAGTTCCGTAGCAAGTTCAGCCGATCGTCGCACGAGCAACAATCAGAAACGTCAACCCATCAAAATGGGCAAAATTTTTAGGAGGACCCTCAAAATTCCGTAGCGTGAGAGGTTGCAATGTCTCGAACCGTGTCACTGTCACGACCCAATTTCCTACTCAGGTCGTGATGGCGCCTAACACCGGAGTCAGGCAAGCCAACACTAGTTCACTACCAAAGTTACTTCACTTAGTTGGATATTTAAGTACTTGCAAAATTTTAAGTTAGGAATCATTTAAAGAAAATAGTCAAGTGATGCAACTTTATTAAATGAAACCCAAAAGATCGTTTACCAACATATACAGTATAGCAAAATCCTAAGAAAAACCAACTATGTGTGCCAAGACCTAGTGTCACAAGTCCACAGGCGACTAGTGGAATATACAAAATAAACAAAAATGGATGTACAACTGTCTGAAAGGGGTAAACAAAAATATCCAAGAAATGATAGAAAATCCACAGTGCTGCTGAGGAACGCCAGGAAGAGCAGCTCACCGTGTAGTCTGATCTAGCTAGTACCCTCAAGATCGCGCTCCGGTAAGATAACCAGATACACCTGCCTCAGGACCTGTACGATTAAGTACAGAAGCGTAGCATGAGTACATGTAAACAAATATGTACCCAGTGAGTATCCCGTATAAACTCAAGAAGTAGTGACGAGAGATAGACGTGATACTTACTAGGTTCAATAACTAATAATAGGATTAAATAAAACTAGACACGAATAGTAGTCATGGAAATCACTAAGGCATGAAGTATCAATTATATAAAACTGCAATTTATTCTCATGAGTCAAATAGCAATTATCGCAAAAAGTCTCAAGTTCCCCTTACACATGGAGTAATTTATTTAATAATAACAAGACTCTCAGTCAAATACATAGCACATAATATGCCGAAGCGTACGGCCGAAGAGACTCAGAAATAAATGTGCACCGCCGAGGGTCGAGCGGCACGAACCATAGATGCATCTATTACCCCGCTCGCGAATCGATCATGCGACGCGGTTGACATAAATATAAGGCTACCCCACTAACGAATTATACATGTGACACGGGTGCTCGTAGACATACACAGAATTATCAGGAAATTCAGGAATTCATCATGGATTATACTTGAAATCAGAGATTTAAGCAGTTAAACCTACACATAACTTCCTAATATCCTCATGTCAGTTTCAAAGATGATAAGAAACTAGGAACACACGTAAATATATAGGTAAGGCACATAAAGGCATGCTTGTGAAATCTTAAATTCTACCCGACACAACATAGTAGTAGCTATGCACGGACTCTCGTCACTTTGTGCGTACGTAGCCCCCGCAATTAAGGACAATTCAATCATTACATTTACCTATGGGGAAAATTCCCTCTTACAAGGTTTGAAAGGAGACTCACCTCGTGTCGAACCTACTCCTCGAACCAAGAACGCACCCGAAACTCCAAACTTTACACCCGAGGACTCGAAACTAGTCAAATGTTATATAAATGTGTTAATATACACTCAAACGTATGGAATTCTCTTACTAGTTTAGCTAGTTCATCATTCTTGAAGAAATCCCAAAATACACCTCCGGGCCCACATGCTCAGATTCCGGAAAAGTTTGAAGAAAACACTCACCCATAGCCTAAGGATCATTAATATATGATTTTTGCATGGTTTCATGGTAGATAAGTTGTGAAATTCTCTAAAGTTCATCAACCCTAGGTTTCCACTCTAACCCCTTTTATTTTCACTAATTGGTTGTTAATCTACCTAAGATTTGATGTAATAAACCAACATTTAAATGGAAATTACTTACCTCTTAATAGCTAGGCCGAATACCCTTTTGTGAGCTCTAAAAATCGCCTATGGTGGAGAAAAAATGGTGGAAAATGGTTAAGTCCCGTGTTAAAAGGAACTCACTGCCTTCAGTGATCTCGCACCTGCAAGCCAAGGGTCGCACCTGCGGAAGTGGCCTGGGATGCCTGGGGTCGCACCTGCCTTAAGTGATCTCGCTACTGGAACAGTCGAAACTCGATTCCGAGGTCGTTTACTAAAAATGTCGACCGAAGTCAAATCTGGCTTTAAAAGCCAACCTTAAGGAACTAAGTGTTCCTATACCATCCTAAACACTTCCGAATCCCGAACCGCCCGTCCCCGCAGGCCACAAATCACGATAAGCCACTACGGAAAGTCTTATTTAGGAGAATGGGGTCCCGAATACGCGAAACGACCAGTCGGGTCGTTATAGTCACGGTCGTCGCTTCATCCAAAAATCATTTTAAATTATACATTGTGCTATACTTTACAAAATCATGCATGTTTGTTCGTGAAACAACTTTGTTCAGCAACGCTACCCCAATGATACATACAGTATCATCAGACCAAGCGGACAAGTCAAGCAAAGTCGGCGGAAATATGAACTAACCTCCCCCGTTTACAGAACTCACGATTTTTTCTTTGGATGCAGGCACTAGGGTTGCAAAATCCCTAAACATACTGTCCGCCCAAGGGACAAACATTGTTCAAAATGCGATTCCCAAAACCGTTGCACTTTCCGACATTTATTATCAACGCAAACGATGCTTCATTATCACAATACTCACAATGGTCACAATGCCGCAATTTATTACCAACTAAGAATTCCTACTGTCATTTTATTTCTTGCATAAGGCTACCATTCTCCCTTCCGAGGTTAAGCTCTACCTCCACCTCCAACTTGCATAAGGCTACCATTCTGCCTTCCGAGGTTAAGCTCTACCTCTATCTGCATTGCCTAAGGCTACCATTCTGCCTTCCAATTTGCATAAGGCTACCATTCTGCCTTCCAACTTGCATAAGGATACCATTATTCCTTCCAAGGTTAAGCTCCGCCTCCACCTGCATCTTTGCATAAGGATACTTTTCTGCCTTCCGAGGCTAAGCTCTGCCTCTAATTTATTTTTCGAGACTAATCGTTGTCTCAAGCACTATTTATTTCGCTTTCCTTTCGGGCTAAGCTCTGCCCTCTCAATACGTAAGACTAAGCTCTGTCTTGTCAACATCACACTACTACATTCTTCATGGGCTGAAATATCGCCAACTTATCCAAAGGCGTCATCGTTCGGAGGCACCATCTTCACAGCCCGAGAACAACATGCCATGGCCTGAGGATCTCTTTCAATTTTGCATATCATTATTCAAAGACGTCATGGTTCGGAGGAACCATCCTCATGGCCCGAGAACATCATTTCATGGCCTGCGAATCTTGCATCGAGCAATTCATGGCCCAGGACATCATGGTCTGAGGACGTCATCCTTAACCGTCCGAAGACAACATTCATAGTCCGACAGGAATTTGCATCATGTTTAAATTACGCAATATATGCTTGTATCATTTATTTGCAGGTAGTCTGATGAGCAACGGTCATCTTGGCAGGAGCGGTCCCGCTCCAGTTCTCCTAACCATTCCTATAAACCGTTTGTCCATCTAGTCCTATGTGTTGTGTCCGTTCTCGCAAGACTTCATCGGTATACTTCGTCGATGACTCCTGAACTACATACGACTTGATTCCTGTAAAACCAGGGATATGTAGGCAACTCAAAAACCAGGGTGCGGCCTAAACCTCTCCAAAACGCTTCGCTCGGTCAAAATTGGCCATCATGTCTTTACCCGACAACTCTTTCATCCTTTTCGGGTAAAGAGGGGCAGCTGTTGATATCCAATTTTTTCTCAAATTATTCTAAAACTTGCATATATACTCTCAAAATTACTTTTTATAATAATTGGTATTTTTCCATAATTTTCCATATCATTATCAATTTATTTTTTTAAATTTATTCAGTACTTTATATCCAATAATTATTCATAAATTATATTACAAATAATTTCAAAATATTTCCTAGCTCAATATATCATTTTTAATCCTATTAGAATTTAATTATTTCACAAACTAGCCAATCTGGCATTATTTGACTATAATTACAATAATTTTGCAATTATAGCCTAATTATACATTTTATACTATTTTAATTCAATAATCCGTAATTTTATATTTTTAATACTAGTTAATTACCTTAATTTCCCCTATCTATCCTTATTTTCATTTTTTATGTAATTGTTAGCAATTTTTTATTAATTACTTACCTATTTAATTGGGTATTTAACAAGTAGCCATTTTTTATTTAAAATCTAGCCTTAAATTGTAACGACCCGGTCCGTCGTTATGAAAAATCTGCATTATAATTGTTGTTATTGCCTTGTTATAGACTGGTTATACTGTATTTGATGTATTAGAGTTGATAGGCTTGAAATCGAATTGTTGTAGTGAGATTTCAGTTAATTAGCCTTTAAAATAGCCTTAAAATGGAAAAAGTCAACTAAGAGTTGACTTATTGGTAAACGACCTCGGAATGCGAATTTTATGGCTCGGATAGCTTCGTTAGGTGATTTGGGACTTAGGAGTGTGTTCAGAATAATTTTGTGATGTCCGGTGTAGAATAATGCTTGAATTGGCGAAAGTTAGTTTTTGGTGATTTCCGGTCGGTAGTGGAAAATAGGCTATCGGGATCGGAATGGAATTCCAACGGTTGGAACAGGTTCGTAATGTTATTTTGGATATGTCTGCAAAATTTCAGGTCAATCGGAGTTGTATTGGATAGTTTCGGCATCGTGGGGGGATTTTATCAAAGTTCTTAGGCTTGAATCCGATGTAAAATTGGTGTTTTGATGATAATTTTAGTGTTTTGAGAGTGAAACTAAGTTTGAATGATCATATGTAAGGTGTTGGTATGTTTGGTTGGGGTCCCGAGAGGCTCGGGATTGATTCCGGATGGTTAGCGGGAAGTTTGGAACTTGAAATATGCAGCTTCAACTGCTGGTGCTGGTGTAACCGCACCTGCGGAAGTTTGACCGCAGGTGCGGGCCCGCAGGAACGAGCAGAGCACCGCAGGTGCGGAAGTGACAGTCTTAGTAGAGGATCGCAGGTGCGGGAGGAGGATCGCACCTGCGAAGTTGCAGGTGCGGAGAAGAGGCCGCATGTGCGAAAGTTAGCCCGCTTAAGGGAAGTGGCAGGTGCGGACCTGGGACCGCAGGTGCGCTTAAGTGGCCGCAGGTGCAGAACCACTGTTCAGAAATATAAGATAAACCATCCGCGAGTTAAACCCTTTTTACACCATTTTCTTACGGACAAAGAGCTCTTGAGGCGATTTTTGAAGAGGGAAATCCTTGTTCTTCATAGAGGTAAGTTTTTTTATCATTAAAACTCGATTATGGATGATTATAGAACATAAAACCAGTGTAAATGATGGAAAAATCAGTAGAAAATTTGGGGTTTAGGGCTTGAGGTTTTGAGACCTTTAGGAGTCGATTTGAGGGGTCAAACGAACTCCGATTTTGGTGTTCTTTATATGTACGGACTCGTGAGAGGACAAAGAACACTTTTTGTATAAAAAATTCTGAGTTTAGGGACGCGGGCCCGAGGGTCGGGTTTTGACCGGTTTCGAATTTTTGGGTTAAAGTTGATATCTTTCGATTGGAAATTGTTCCTTAAGCACATATTGATGATAAAAAAATCTGAACTTGGTAGATTTTGAGCCTTCGAAGGTTGATTCAAGAGGCAAGCATGTTGTGGAATAGTCCCGGGCTAGTTTTGAGGTAAGTAATGTCTTTAAATCGTGTCCTGAGTGTATGAAACCCCAAACTCTGCACCCTTTTCACGGATTTTGGAATGCAAAGATTGGAACTTTGGGAATATATTCCATATTTAGGCAACTATTGAGTTGCGAAACCGATTTAAAAGCCTATGCTTAATGGTATTGATATATTTTGATATGATTTGGGCTATAAGCCATGTTTGGGGCCGAGTGCCAATTTGTTTACCCCTTGGGAGATGTTTTACTATTATCCTCACTGATATGTTATGATTTTTACTCAGTCTTTTCTGTAAAATTGTTTTGACATTAAGAGTATTTTGATACTACTTCTTGAAAATGAAACACTATTTTTGGGTCGAGAACCCGGTATATTTATGGCCTGAATGGCAAATTGAGAGTGTCTGACTGAGTGAGGCTGTTGGCCTATATTGTGAGAATTTTATGATATGAGGGTGGTTGCTGGCCACTATTGTGAGTGATTTATGCCGTGATGTGGCTTGTTATAGCGCTTGGGCTGTACGAGCCCCTCCGTAGTCTGTACACACCCCCAGTGAGCGCAGGTACCTAATGAGTGATGCCCGTGTGGCTTATGCAGAGTGATTGTGAGGTTGTCTGATGGGATGATACTGAGTGATTGTGAGGTTGCCTGATGGGCTAATATTGAAAGATATTGTTATGAGAAATGATCATGGCCCGAGGGGCAGTTCTATAAGGATTTTTACTGAGTTTTCAAACTATGATTTACTTCGTTTTTAAACTGGTTTTTACTGAGTATTTTACTAAGATATACTGATCTTACACTTGTTTCAAAGGACTCCGGGAAACCGATTATTGAACTTATGTATTTGCTGAATACTACCTGGTGACTTGGTGTTTTACTGGCTTTTGTGAAATTGTGCATTTGTACTGTGTGTTTTATATTTCTCAGACTGTGATTTATTTTTATTACTACTGAGTTGGCGTACTCATAAAGACTCCATGTGCCTTTGTGCACAGATTCAGGTACCGATTTGGAGCAGTAGCTGCCTTGTTCGTTAGCAGCAGTTTCACGGGATTTCGAGGTAGCTGTCCAGCGTCCACAGCTTCTCCATTTCCCTTCCTTATTTAGCTTTAGCATTTGATTCAGAGACATATATTATAGTTTTAGCAGAGTTAGATTTATTTATCCTTAGATGCTCATGATAATTGACTCTAGTTTTTGGGAGGTTGGTTTAGGCTAATATGGGAACGCTGAGACTTATTTATATTATTTAATGCTATGGTTGCATGCTTATTATTGAACTGTGAACTCATGTAATTGAACAAATGCATAGTAAAGTGATGGTTGGCTAGCCTAGTTCCACGATAGGCGCCATCACGACCTGTTAGGATTTTGGGTCGTGACAAGTTGGTATCAGAGCTCTAGGTTACATAGGACTCAACGGTCATGGGAAGGTTTAGTAGAGTCTTATGGATCGGTACGGAGACGTCTGTACTTATCTTCGAAAGGCTGCAGAACTCTTAGGAAAAATCTCAAACTCTTGAACTCTTTCGTGCCAATCTATTAATTCTTGAAATCTAAACTTACGTTGTTTTATTCTCTCACAGATGGTGAGGACACGCAATACCGATCAGGGTGACTAGACACCAGTCAGACTCACAAGGGGTCGGGGCCGTGGTAGAGGTAGGGGACCAGCCCGCGCAGCAGCCGAGGTAGTACCACAGGATCTCCCTATTTTTCAGGATCAGGTTCCCGCCGATGGTGCTCCAGCGGGACAGACTCAGGAACCAGTAGTGCCTATTGTTATTCCGAGTCTTCAGGAGACCCTGGCTCAGATATTGACGGTGTGTTCCAGTTTAGCTCAGGCAGTTGCTATGTCCACTACTTCCACTGTAGCTCAGGCCGGGGGAGGAAATCAGACTCCAGCTACTCGGACACCCGAGCAGGCCGTACGGGGTATTCAGACACCGGGAGAATCCCCAGCTAAGCCGGTTGTCCCAGTCCAGGATTTTGTAGTTCCAACTATGCCCGAGGACGAGCAGCGTAGACAGGATAGGTTCAGCAGACTTAAGCCTCTGACTTTCAGCGGTACAGGGGGTGAGGATGCCCAAGGTTTTCTGGATAAATGCCAGACGATACTATGTACTACGTGTATTTTGGACACCAGTAGGGTCTCATTTTTTACATTTCAGTTTGCTGGTGCTGCTTTTACTTGGTGGGAGTCATTCGAGAGGCATAGGCTGGTTAGTTCAGCACCTCTCACCTGGCAGCAATTCTCCACGATCATTTTGGAAAAGAATGTTCCTCAGTCACACAGAGAGGAGCAACGCAGACAGTTTGAGCAGCTGCGCCAGGGAGAGTTGTCAGTTACTCAGTACGAGATGAGGTTTTTCGAGTTAGCCAGACATGCTTATGAGATTGTCCCTACTGATAGGGAGAGGATTAGAAGGTTTATAGATGGTCTTACTTATCAGCTTCGGATCTTGATGACCAAGGAGAGAGTGTTTGGAGCTACATTTGAGCAGGTAGTTGACATTGCTCGGGATATTGAGTCGGTTCGCAAGCAGTAGCGTGAGGAGAGGGAGATCAAGAGGCCTCGGGGATCAGGTAGCTTCAGTGGTGCCCCTTCTAGAGGGCAGTTTCAGCACATCAGAGGTCATCCATTTAGACCTCCACGGCCAGTTCGCCCAGTTTATAGTGGTGTATCTTCGGGGAAGGGTCCTCGCAGTTCTCATCAGGGACGTTCATCTTTTAGTACCCTTCTAGTTCAGGGTTCTTCTATGCATGGTTCGTCTGGTGGTTATCAGGTGGCAGGGGTTTTCGTTAGTTTTCATCTCCAGCTCCAGGTAGTTGTTATGAGTGTGGAGAGTTCGGACATGAGTGGAGGCAATGTCCCCGTTGTCCTAGTAAGTCATCTCAGCAGAGGGTTCAGCCCTCGGCTTCAGCCCCAGTCATATCACCACCTACCCAGGCAGCCAGGGGTGGTGGTCAGGCAGCTAGAGGCCGTCCTAGAGGGGGAGGTCAAGCAGGTGGAGGACAGCCACGTATTTATGCACTTCCGGCTAGGCCTGATGCTATGGTGTTAGATGCGGTGATTACAGGTACTATCCCTGTTTGCGATAGTGATGCTTGGGCTTTATTTGACCCTGGTTCCACGTACTTTTATGTCTCATCCTATTTTTCTCATTTTCTGAATATGCCCCGTGAGTCTCTAGTTACTTTTGTTCATGTTTCGACTCCAGTGGGCGATACTATTGTTGTGGACCGTGTGTACCGGTCGTGTCTTATATCTATTGGGGGTCTAGAGACCCGAGTGGACCTGATGCTACTTAGTATGGTCGATTTTGATGTGATTTTGGGCATTGATTGGTTATCCCCATATCATGCGATTCTTGATTATCACGCTAAGACCGTTACCTTAGCTATGCCCGTAGTTACGAGAGTTGAGTGGAGGGGGTCTGTAGAGCTTGTGCCTAGCAGAGTGATTTCTTATTTAAAGGCTCAGCGTATGGTTGAAAAGGGTGTGAATCTTATCTTGCGTTTGTGAGGGACGTTAGTGGTGAGACCCCATCTGTTGATTTTGTCCCTGTAGTCCGTGATTTTCCGGACGTATTTCCCGCAGACCTGCCAGGCATGCCACCTGATAGGGATATTGATTTTGAAATTGACCTGGTGCCAGATACTCATCCTATCTCTATTCCACCTTACCGAATGGCACTAGCAGAGTTGAAAGAATTAAAAGAGCAGCTTCAGGAACTCTTACATAAGGGCTTCATTCGACCTAGTGTATCGCCTTGGGGTGCGCCGGTGTTGTTTGTGAAAAGGAAGAATGGTTCGATGCGCATGTGTATTGACTATAGACAGTTGAATAAGGTTACAGTGAAGAAACGTTATCCTTTGCCTCGTATTGATGACTTATTTGATCAGCTTCAGGGAGCAAAGGTTTTCTCTAAGATCGACTTGAGTTCGGGGTATCATCAGTTGAAAATTTGGGGCTCTGATATTTCGAAGACGACTTTCAGGACCAGATACGGTCATTATGAATTTCTGGTTATGTCATTTGGGCTGACCAATTCCCCAGCAGCGTTCATGCAATTGATGAACAGTGTGTTTCAGCCTTACCTTGATTCGTTCGTCATTGTGTTCATTGATGACATCCTGGTTTATTCTCGTAGCCAGGAAGAGCATGCTCAGCACTTGAGAATCGTGTTGCAGAGATTGAGGGAGGAGAAGCTTTATGAAAAATTCTCTAAGTGTGAGTTTTGCTTGGTTCAGTGGCTTTCTTGGGGCATGTGGTGTCTAGTGCAGGTATTCAGGTTGATCCGAAGAAGATTGAGGCGATGCAGAGTTGGCCCAGACCGTCCTCAGCTACTGAGATTAGGAGTTTCCTTGGTTTGGCGGGATATTACCGTCGCTTTGTGGAAGGATTTTCTTCTATTTCTTCACCATTGACCAAATTGACACAGAAGGGTGTTCTATTTAGATGGTCCGATGAATGTGAGGAGAGCTTTCAAACGATCAAGTCGGCATTGACTACAGCTCCGGTGTTGGTTCTGCCTACTGGTTCAGGTTCTTACACGGTTTATTGTGATGCTTCTAGAGTTGGCTTGGGAGCGATGTTGATGCAGGACGGTAGGGTAATTGCCTACGTATCGAGACAGTTGAAGGTGCATGAGAAGAATTATCCAGTGCACGATCTTGAGTTAGCTGCTATTGTTCATGCCTTGAAGATTTGGCGGCACTATTTGTATGGAGTGTAGTGTGAGATTTTCACTGATCATCGTAGCTTGCAGTATCTGCTGAGGCAGAAGAACTTGAATTTGCGACATAGGAGATGGTTGGAGCTTCTCAAGGACTATGACTTGACTATTTTGTATCACCCGGGAAAGGCCAATGTAGTGGTTGATGCCTTGAGTCGCAGAACCGAGAGTTTGGGGAGTCTAGCTTACCTTTCAGTAGCAGAGCGACCTTTAGCACTTGATGTTCAGGCTTTAGCGGGTCAGTTGGTGAGATTGGATTTGTCAGACCCTCCACGGGTGGTAGCTAGCATGGCTTCTCGGTCTTCTTTATTTGCTCAGATTAAGGCACGGCAGTATGATGACCAACACTTGTTAGTTCTTCAGGATAGAGTCCGTCGAGGTGATGCCAGGGATGTGACTATTGGTAATGACAGTGTTATGAGGATGTAGGGCCGTATTTGCGTGCCCAGTGTGGAAGGGATTCGAGAGTTGATATTAGCATAGGCTCACAGCTCGCGGTATTCTATTCATTCGGGTGCCGCGAAGATGTATCAGGATTTGAGACAACAGTATTGGTGGAGAGGGATGAAGAGAGATATTTTTGAGTATGTAGCACGGTGTCACAACTGCCAGCAGGTCAAGTATGAGCACCAGAGACCAGGTGGTTTGCTTCAGAGGTTAGACATTCCGGAGTGGAAGTGGGAGCGAATTACGATGGACTTTGTAATTGGGCTTCCACGGACTTCGAAGGGTTTTTATGCTATTTGGGTCATTGTGGATAGATTGACCAAGTCCGCACATTTCATTCCTGTCAGTACTACTTATACTTCAGAGCGTTTAGCTGGTATTTACATTAAGGAGATTGTCCCGTTGCATGGAGTTCCGGTTTCTATCATTTCTGACAGAGATACTCAGTTCACATCTCAATTTTGGAGGGTTGTACAGAAAGGTATGGGTACTGATGTAGAGTTGAGCACTGCATTTCACCCTCAGACCGACGGGCAGTCGGAACGGATTATTAAGATATTAGAGGATATGTTACGGGCTTGTGTGATTGATTTTGGTGGTTCATGGGATCAGTTTCTTCCATTAGCAGAGTTTGCATATAATAGCATCCATCAATTCAGTATTCACATGGCCCCGTATGAGGCTTTATATGGTAGAAGGTGTGGATCTCCAGTTGGTTGGTTCGAGCCTGGTGAGGCTAAGTTATTGGGCACATACTTGATTCAGGATGCATTGGAGAAGGTGAAGTTGATTCAGGAGCGACTTTGCACGGCGCAGTCTAGACAGAAGAGTTATACGGACCGGAAGGTTCGGGATGTGTCATTTATGGAAGGTGATAAGATACTGCTAAAAGTATCACCCATGAAGGGTGTTATGAGGTTTGGAAAGAGAGGAAAGCTGATTCCGCGATTTATTGGTCCTTTTGAGGTGCTTCAGAAGGTTGGAGAGGTGGCTTATAGACTTGCCTTTCCACCCAGCTTGTCGAGTGTTCACCCGGTGTTTCATGTGTCGATGCTTAGAAAATATGTTGGTGATCCGTCTCATGTGTTAGACTTCAGCACAGTCCAGCTCGAGAGTGATATGTCATACGAGGTTGAGCCAGTAGTTATTTTAGCTCGTGAGGTCAGGAAGTTGAGGTCTAAGGATATAGCGTCAGTGAAAGTACAGTGGAGAGGTCAGCCAGTGGAGGAAGCTACTTCGGAGATCGAGCGGGAGATGCAGAGCAAGTATCCTCACTTGTTTGAGACTCCAAGTATGCTTCTAGACCCATTTGAGGACGAACATTTGTTTAAGAGGGGGAGAATGTAACGACCAATTCCGTCCTTACGAAAAACCAGCACTATAATTGTTTTTATTGCCTTGTTATAGACTGGTTATACTGTATTTGATGTATTAGAGTTGATAGGCTTGAAATCGAATGGTTGTAGTGAGAGTTCAGTTAATTAGCCTTTAAAAATAGCCTTAAAATAGGAAAAGTCAACTAAGAGTTGACTTATTGGTAAATGATCTCGGAATGCAAATTTTATGTCCGGTGTAGAATTAGGCTTGAATTGGCGAAAGTTAGTTTTTGGTGATTTGCGGTCGGCAGTGGAAAATAGGCTATCGGGGTCAGAATGGAATTCCGACAGTTGGAATAGGTTCGTACTGTTATTTTGGATATTTCTGCAAAATTTCAGGTCAGTCGAAGTTGTTTTGGATAGTTTCGGCATCGTTGCGGGATTTTAGAAATATCAAACTTCTTAGGCTTGAATCCGATGTAAAATTGGTGTTTTGATGATAATTTTAGCGTTTTGAGAGTGCAACTAAGTTTGAATGATCATATGTGAGGTGTTGGTATGTTTGGTTGGGGTCCCGGGGGGCTCGGGATTGATTCCGGATGGTTAGCAGGAAGTTTGGAACTTGAAATATGCAGCTTCAGCTGCTGGTGCTGGTGTAACTGCACCTGCGGAAGTTTGACCGCAGGAGCGAGTAGAGAACCACAGGTGCGGAAGTGACAGTCTCAGTAGAGGATCGCAGGTGCGGGAGGAGGATCGCACCTGCGAAGTCGCAGGTGCGGAGAAGAGGTTGCAGGTGCTGAAGTTAGCCCGCTTAAGGGAAGTCGCAGGTGCGGACCTGGGACCGCAGGTGCGCTTAAGTGGCCGCAAATGCGGAACCACTGTTCAGAAATATAAGATAAACCCTCCGCGACTTAAACCCTTTTTACACCATTTTCTTACGGACAAAGAGCTCTTAAGGCGATTTTTGAAGAGGGAAACCCTTGTTCTTCATAGAGGTAAGTGTTTTGATCATTAAAACTCGATTATGGATGATTATAGAACATACAACCAGTATAAATTCATGGAAACATCAGTAGAAAAATTGGGTTTTAGGGCTTGAGGTTTTGAGACCTTTAGGGGTCGATTTGAGGGGTCAAACAAACTCCGATTTTGGTGTTCTTTATATGTACGGACTCGTGAGAGGATGAAGAAAACTTTTGTATAAAAATTTCTGAGTTTCGGAACGCGGGACCGGGGGTCGGGTTTTGACCCGTTTCGGATTTTTGGGTTAAATTTGATATCTTTCGATTGGAAATTGCTCCTTAAGCACATATTGATGATAAAAAAATCTGAACTTGCTAGATTTGGAGCCTTCGGAGGTTGATTCGAGCGGTAAGCGTGTTGTGGAATAGTCTCGGGCTAGTTTTGAGGTAAGTAATGTCTTTAAATCCTGTCCTGAGGGTATGAAACCCCGAACTCTGCACCCTTTCACAGGTTTTGGAATGCAAATATTGGAACTTTGGGAATATATTCCATATTTAGGCAACTATTGAGTTGCGAAACCGATTTTAAAGCCTATGCTTAATGGTATTGATATACTTTGATATGATTTGGGTTGTAAGCCATGTTTGGGGCCTAGTGCCGATTTGTTTACCCCTTGGGGGATGTTTTACTATTATCCTCACTGATATGTTATGATTTTTACTCAGTCTTTTCTGTGAAACTGTTTTGACACTCAGAGTATTTTGATACTACTTCTTGAAAATGAAACACTGTTTTTGGGTCGAGAACCCGGCATATTTATGGCTTGAATGGCAAATTGAGAGTGTCTGACCGAGTGAGGCTGCTGGACTATATTGTGAGGATTTTATGATATGAGGGTGGATGATGGCCAATATTGTGAGTGATTTATGCCATGATGTGGATTGTTATAGCGCTTGGGTTGTAGGAGCCCCTCCGGAGTCTGTACACACCCCCAGTGAGAGCAGGTACCTAATGAGTGATTCCCGCCGGGCTTATGCAGAGTGATTGTGAGGTTGCCTGATGGGCTGATACTGAGTGATTGTGAGGTTGCCTGATGGGCTAATATTGAAAGATATTGTTATGAGAAATGATCATGGCCCGAGGGGCAGTTTTATGAGGATTTTTACTGAGTTTTCAAACAATGATTTACTTCGTTTTCAAACTGGTTTTTACTGAGTATTTTACTGAGATATACTGATATTACACTTGTTTCAAAGGACTCCTGGAAACCGATTTTTGAACTTATGTATTTGCTGAATACTACCTGGTGACTTGGTGTTTTACTGGCTTTTGTGAAATTGTGCATTTGTACTGTGTGTTTTATATTTCTCAGACTGTGATTTATTTTAATTACTACTGAGTTGGCGTACTCATAAAGACTCCCTATGCCTCTGTGCACAGATTTAGGTGCCGATTTGGAGCAGTAGATGCCTTGTTCGTTAGCAGCAGTTTCACGGGATTTCGGGGTAGCTGTCCAACGTCCACAGCTTCTCCATTTCCCTTCCTTATTTAGCTTTAGCATTTGATTCAGATACATATATTATAGTTTTAGCAGAGTTAGATTTATTTATCCTTAGATGCTCATGACTATTGACTCCAGTTGTTGGGAGGTTGGTTTAGGCTAATATGGGAACGCTAAGACTTATTTATATAATTAATGATATGGTTGCATGCTTATTATTGAACTGTGAACTCGTGTAATTGAACAAATGCGTAGTAAAGTGATGGTTGGCTAGCCTAGTTCCACGATAGGCGCCATCACGGCCTGTTAGGATTTTGGGTCGTGACAAAAATCAACCTAATTCCTAACCCAGCCCAATAACCCAACAGACCCCCAAGCCCAAACCTAAATCCACCCGGCCCAATCCGGATCCAATCCTGACCGTTGATCAAAATTGATCAACGGTCCAGATACCCCCTTCCTTAATTAACCCCTAACGACTACCCCCTTCCCTCATTCACTCCCTCTCATTCATCTCTCTACTCTCTCTATATCTCTGGTTCTCTCTATAACCTTCTCGTCTCCTCCTCTCCGGTGTAGTCTGTTCATCTCCTCCGGCCACCTCCCTTGCCGGAAGTTATGTCCTCGCATCATCTCATGGCCCCTGCTTCACCCCATGCCGGTCTGATGATACCTTGAGGCCCTCAGGTGAACCTGGAGCGGTTCAACTCCTGCCCATGGTCCCTCATGCCATTTTCCAGCCACCTCCGGCCGTTTGAGTAAGATTTGTGACTTCTCCGGCTAAGGCCGGTGACATTTTTAAGGCTTTCTTGTTTTCTCTGAAACCCTAACTCCTAATATTTTCCGATTTCTTTTAGATCTGTGTACGTTATGAAGCTTTTTACATGTTTCCTTCAAAGAAACCTTCCTATTTCTAAAGTGACTTTTCATCTTCATGACTAGGGTTTCTGAAACCTTTTCTCCAAAATAATTTTTTTTCTGATTTTAAGTGTTATTTTGTGATTCTTGTTGTGTTTAAACGATTTCCTTTAAGTTCTCCCTTAACCTAACCTATTATGTTGAAAATCCCTAATTTCTGGCTTTAGTCATGGACTCTAAGTTCGTCTTTACTGTATGCTCGTTCGACTTGTCTGTATGTTTGATTCTCATGAACATATCTTGATTAATTTGAGTATTTTGTGATACCCTAGTAATATCCTATTAAGGTTTCCGACTTGGTTCTACCTACTTAAAACTTGTTTATTTGTTTATTCGTAGAAGTCTACACTATTTCCCTTAATCAGTGCTATTATTTGATTATCGAATCCCTGATTCTCTGTGATTTTACCCTATTTTTGTTCATCAGTGTCTCTAATTTTTGCTTCCCTCGCTCTGTCACGACCCCAAGTCCTAACAGGCCGTGATGGTGCCTATCGTGGAACTAGGCTAGCCAACCATCACATTGCTACGCTTTTGTTCAATTAAAATAGTTCAGAATTAAATAATAAGCAAGCAACCATAGCATAAATGATATAATTAAGTCTTAGCGTCCCCATAATATTCTAAACAACCTCCCAAGAACTGGAGTCAATAGTCATGAGCATCTAAGAAGAAATAAATCTAACTCTGCTAAACCTATAATATATGTCTCTGAATCAAATGCTAAGACTAAATAAGGAAGGGAAATGGAGAAGCTGTGGCCGCTGAACAGCTACCTCGAAATCCCGTGAATGCTGCTACCGAACCTGCATCAGCTACAGCTGCGAACTAGTACCTGGATCTGTGCACAGGGGCACAGGGAGTCTTTATGAGTACGCCAACTCAGTAGTAATGAAAATAAATCACAGTCTGAGTAATATAAACACACAGAACATGTACACAATTCCACAAACCAGTAAAACACCAAGTCACCACGT
>ML285855.1:0-14993 GCA_005239495.1 Nicotiana undulata
TCCCTCCTTAATTGTCCCACATAGGAAGAGGAAAAGATTTTTGATGGGTATATAAGCAATTGCACTTCTTCTAGCTAATAAAGAGTTAGGAAGAAGGCAAGCCTCGCGCCGTCGTCGTCGTCGTCGCTCGGCTCGGCTCGGCCTCGGGTTCGGGTTCGGGTTCGTATTCGTATTCGGATTCGGATTCGGATTCGGATTCGGCTTCGGGTTCGGGTTCGGGTTCGGGTTCGTATTCGTATTCGGATTCGGATTCGGATTCGGATTCGGATTCGGATTCGGATTCGGATTCGGATTCGGTCAAATGATCGATCGAGAGATTATTTTTTGGACCAAATTTATTTGTTAATAGTAAATATTAATAGAAATATTATTTTTTCCTCTTTATTATTGAGTAAATAGCCAATTATGTCATGATATTTATTCAATGGGCGTTTTGCAAAAACAACCATTCTGAAGAGTTGCACCTCTTCAGATTTCAGCCCAACTTTGGCTATAAATACAAGTCCATTCTCTAAGATTTTATATACTAATTTCTGAGTTCTCCTCCTTCTTTCTGCACACTTTCATTTTCAAAGAAAGCAAGTAAGTGTGATCTGCTAGCTAACTTTGAGTTCGCTGAAACACTGGGGTTTGAAGTACCACTACACCAGTGTGTAATTCGTTCTATCCTGGGAGGAAATAATCCATAACCTTGGGTACTAGGAGGGGATTAAATTCCTTAAGGAAACACTGTGAATTCAGTGAGCTGGAATTGGTTTTTCATTACGTTTACATTTCTGTTTATGTTATTTTATTTTCTCCAGAATTGTTTTACAAATACAGATTTCTAACAACAATTCCTTGTTTCCTTCTTCTCTCTTCCCCAACTCTAGATCGGTCGTCCATGGCAGCTAACATATTCCACGGAGGATCAAATATGTAGTCTATATGATCAAGGGAGAATGGAAACCCAAACTCATCTACTTGCATAATATACATGGATTACAGTAGTAAGGGATGGCTTATCCAACTGGTTAGGTATTCAGCTACATAAGAAGTCTATCAAGCAGAGTATTTTGTGGAATAGAAGCAGGAATTGAAGACAATTTAAGAAGGAATAGGGTTTGCAGTTTGGGGAGATATGGTATATTACACTTGGCAAGCCAGGAACCGGAAGATCTTTAGGAGGAAGAAGTAAATACAAATTTGTAATTGCACAGATACAAAAGGAAACTGGAATTAGGTTAGAGGATATACAACATACAAGAAGAGCTTATAGATGTCAACCCTTGTTCTCCAAGCTTTTGTAATTTGTGTTTGTTCTTCTATTTAATTTTAGGCTTAGTACATTATGACACCCTTCCTAGAATGTGGTTGCAGCCCTAGGTGCTCTTTAAGCATATCGATTAATTCGGTTTATTTCACAGATATTACCAAAAAGAAAAAGAAAAAGTACGACTCAATCTCAAGCAATATAAGTTGAGGATGCTTTCATATATATATATATATTATATGAATCTTCACTAGTTAGGATAGCAGTAATAATCGTACATATATATAATGCAATAAGTTTTGTCACTCTATCAAACTCACCCGTTTTATAGTTTAATTACCTCATGGGGTAAACAAATGAGAACCTACTAAGAATATTGGGATTCTCAAATCACACAAAATCTTACCCTACCAAATTTCAATGAAGTTCTGAAGAATAATTTGAATTAAGTAATTTATGTCCCTTCTACCAAGCTCGGGATCCATTTCTTCATGCTGTACGCTCGCACTAGAAATGTAATGTAATGTTACAAAACATTCTATTACCAATGCTATTATCCATATATCTACAAAAACTCCCCCACCAACTCACCAAAATCAAACTTCCCATTGCAGCATTCCACAGCATTGACCACTTCTTGAAATGCATTAACACTGCATGGCACAACCAGTCCACTTCTTTGCTCAAAGCCAAACTCATTGTACGTTTTCTCCAACAAAATCTTGAACAATGGATGTGAAAGATAGCTCGTTGGCACCACAAATCGTTCTCGTTCTTCCCCTACGTAGATAGCTAAGTTTCCTGTTGGTGTTGAGGACTTAGAATTTGTAAGACACCATTCTTCATTGTCTTTAATAAGCAAGTACTCAACATGTTGTGATCGCTCACGACAAATAGTACTAGTTATGAACTTAGCCTTCTCGGCTAGTTTCTTCACTAAAATTAACTTCTTGATCCCTAGCATTTTTCCCTTTGGATTTAGGCAAGAATTTGGATTGGAAAAGGAAGAAGTGGAAGAGGAAGATGGAGAGAAGAAAGCTTAAGGGAGAGAAGTTTAATTTCTTGACTATTCACTAAAAGAAAAAGGTGAATGGGAATGGTTTTTGTAGTGTGGTAGGTTGCTGAGAATTTGTCAAAGAAAACTGTGATTGATTTTGTTTATTTATTTTTAGAGATATACTTTTTAAATATTTTTGATAGCAATTAATAGATAATTAGAAATCAACATCTAGCCAATTTAAACGAAGAAGACCTATTGTTTAATTATTTGGATGGTATATTACTCGACAATAAGAAATTCGTTAGAACAATATTTAATTTTCAGAAAAACAAACCTTTGTTAGGTAAATGGATGGAGGAGATCAAGAGTTAGTTCTATAAAAAAATGCTTGCAACCACTAAAATAGTTTCGTTAAATCAAACACTAAGTACCAACAACTACTTAAACGATGGATTAGTTTAAAAGAAACTTTAGGTATAACCAAAATAACAGAAAATATATATACCTTTGTATGATTGAATGAAAAATAATCAAGAGTCATGGTTTAGTTGAAGGGCTGAACTTAATTCCTTGCCAAACTAAAAAAAATTTAAGGAATGAGGTTTTTCTATGTACATAAACTAGAATAATCATTTATCACCAACTCATCAATTTGTTGGACGGCGGAACGTCAAATCTAAGAAGCCCTACGAAAAGTATTTATTATAATAAGCCCTTTCAATATTAGTCACTTAATTAGGTAAATACAATTAGTCAAACTACCGAACTTAAAAGATGGAAAGGACAAGAAAATCTTAAATGTGGAGACCCCATAACGTGTGGAGAGGGCAAAAACACAATGACGACAACCACTCAGTGGAATCCCGCAGTTGAGGTCCGGAGAAAGTAGTGTAGGTAGATCTTATTCATCTATAAAGGTAGAGAGACTGTTTACGAAAGACTCTCGGCTCAATAACGTAAAAACAACTGGAGCAATAGAGAAATAATAGCAACAACAACGTAATAAGACAGTGTAAGCAAATAATACAACAAATAACGACAGAGATCCAAGAAAATAAAACAACAAGAATAGTGCCAATCTCACTGCTAATACTGACATACCGTAGATAAACAAGGGACTAGGAATAGGAAGGTACCCGACTAGTACAACTACTACTAGTAAGACAAGGCAAACTCTAGACTGTCTATCAACCCACCACCATAATTTTCGACCCCCATACTTTTCTATGGAGTATCATGTTTTCGGTAAGCTGAAGCAGCGCCATATCCTGCCTAATCACCTCACCCGAGTTCTTCCTAGGCCTCCCTCTACCTCTCCTCTGACTCGCCACTGACAATCTCTCGCACCTCCTAATCGGGGCATCAACATTTCTCTTCTTCATAATTTACATGACCAAACCATCTCAGCCTCGATTCCCTCAACTTTCCACGGGGCCCACACCCACTTTATCTTTTCAGGAAATTAATGAGAGAGTTAAATTACATATACGGACAATATAAGATTTTTTTTACATTATTACCGAAACAGTTTAACATGTTATTATAGATAACTTGTGCTTAAATGTTGTTGGGGCTACCAATCAATACTAATCGACGACACTACTGGAGAAATATACAAAGGCATAGTTAAAATGGGGAATATCTCCGTCCTTAGTGGTTGTTTACCCAGAAATTAGGGTATGAGAGAAACAAGGAAAACAGCTGTTTTGAGATTTTTTAAGAAATAGCTGATCGCGACTTCAACATCGTCACAAGATCAACATTCCTTGTGTGTTTATTTGACTTTATTTGATTGTATATTATTTCCTAACTTAGCTGCATAAAATGATCAGTACAAGAAATCGTACCTGCTGATTCTCGGAAAGGAGCATCGAAGAATTTTCATTCAAAGCATATATAAAGATGCTTCCATAAGATTCTTTTTCAACAACAACAACAACAATAACTACCCAGTAAATTCCCACAAAGTGAGATATGGGGAGGGTAATACGTACGCAGACCTTACCCCTACCCCGATAGGACAGAGAGGCTGTTTCCAATCAACCCTCGGCTCAGAAAAAATAATAAAAACAAGAACAAGAAAAATGACAATTCATTAGTAACTTCAATAGAAATCGTAGAAATAGTAACATAAGCAACAAAAACAGTAAAATGCATGACCTGTAATGATATCAACCAGAATCTACCTCCCGGGACAAAAATCAATAGCAATCTCAGTGGAGCTAAATAAAAACCGTACGCCATTTAGGACAAACACTATCCAACCCCACCCACCCAAAAAGTTCTAGTACCCCCTACCCTACAACTCTTATGCTTGACCTCCAGACCTCCTTATCAAGGGTCATGTCCTCGAAAATCCGCAGTCTAACCATATCCTGCCTATTAATTCACAAATCTAAAATTCAATATCATTTTATTAATTCTATTATTATATTTATTTTTCCTTTATTTTGAAGTGACAGAAGATGTGCCAGACGTATTCCAGTATGCTTGTCAAACTGGATGAATTTTCATATATACACAAATTAGAAAAAGGTTTGAAATTCCCCAGTAGTCAAGCTTTGGAAATTTTATAAAGAGAAAGTGAGATACTTAAGTTTATAATGTTACTACTCCTACAGTCCTACTACTTTAGTTATCTTTTTCATAGGAGATGGGTAAAAAAAAATACAAAGTGATATGTAAATAAAATATCATAATTTTTTTTGGTTCATTTCATCGAGAAAGTAAATTATGTAACTTACACTGTGTTTCTGTTGGAAGTATAGATATGAGCTAGACAGATTTTATCTTTTCTCTTTATTTATTTTTGTAGCCCAATTGTATTTCAGGTCCACTTGTATTTTAGGCCCAGTACATAAAGCATATGAGCCCACATGTAATAGTTTCTTTCAGAACTGATTTTCAATAAGGAATTTTTACATTCCTATGCCATAGAGGAAACCTTATTACCCTCAATGTTTAATATTTGACTTAATTACACTTAGTATACCAAATTACCAATTATATACCATAATTAATTTAGGTGTATAATTAATGGGCAGTTTTTTACTCAATAATTAAAGGAGTCCGTATATCCCCAATTATCCCACGTTTCTCTCTCCTTACCCCTCACCCCACCCACGTTTTACAGCTACCGACCTTCTTTTTTCTCTTTTACAGCTCTACGTTCTTTTTACTCTTTTACAAGTACCCACGTTCTTACCAGTTTGTCCATATAAATTCACAAAAAATTGAAGACATCATTCTACAAAGTTGGTTCCACATTTGAGTCAAGTTGAAGTAAATCGATGAAGAACATCAAATCTTCGAACAAAAGTCCCAAACAATCAGCAATATCTGATATCCCCTCATTTGATTTGGGTGTGTTAACACCAAAATCACCCAAAAAATAAGTCAACTCTCCACATGCAATTGCAGAGACTACTCATAGTTCATCTCCCCGACAAATCAGAGCCGAGATGAGAACAAAATAAAAACATGATGTAGATGCTGGAGAAAGTTCTACACCAGGCAAACAACTCAAACGAAAAGGAAAAGATGTTTTGATAGACGACGACTTTGTAGAAGAGGTCCCTAAAATTCGAACAGGAAAGAAACCCAAGGTGTCTCCTGTTTCGAAAAAAAAAAAATAAAGAAACATTACAAAAAACACCCAAAATTGGTTCGGAACCAATCATTGGTGAAGGTAAACATTTATTAGTTCGTTTCCAATTTTTTAGTTTGGTTTAGGATGGAAAAATCTGTGTTTTAGTAAAGTGTAGAGTAATTGTCTTAATTTTGAAGATAAATTGTAGTTGTGATGTTCTGCCGTTTATAATTGTAGATAATTATCTTGATTTTGAAGATAATTAGTAGTGATTTTGTAGTTATATTGTTGGGTAGCTTGTACTATTTGAAGCAGAGTTGTAGTTATTTTTTGTTGATGCCTTTTTGTAGAAAATGCTTTGAATTGTAGATATTTTGCAGTGATTTTGTAGTTATATTGTAGATAAAATGTAGATGAATGTTTCCTTTTTATGCAGTTTACTAATGTGAAATAATTTATTATTTTGTGCAGAATGGACATTATTTTGCCCCACATAATGTGGATTATGGGGTGCTTAGATTCCACACTTTGTGTGATCCTAGCATTCCTAGCCAGATAAAAGAGCTATTGTCTCCAACTGCTTTGAAGCTTTTCAAAAACACATGTTTTGGATACTTACTGTCTCCACCCCATATGCATGCAAAACCAAGCCATTCATCTTCTGATGAAGTATGAACTGACTAAGTCCAATGCATCATATTTTTCAGTCCAGTTGAAGGGTGAAAAATTGAATTTTTCATTGAGAGAGTTTGCATTAATTACCGGTCTAAATTGTGTTACTCAGGTTACAGATTTTGGCTATACTTCCAGTTATGTTAGCAAGCTAATGAACAACTATTTTCCTAACAAATTAAAAGTAGAGAAGTCATATTTGAAAAATATAGTAACCAATAGATCCTGGGTAAACGATGAGGATGCAGTCAAGTTGTGCATTCTTTATCTTTTAGAATTTTTCATTTGCCCTTATGACAAAGACCATGTGTCTTTTGTAGATCACTTTAGGTTCTATTTGGTAGAGTCTGATCAGTATGAGTCATACCCATGGGGTATTAAATCTTTCACTCAGGTTATGGAATCTGTTAGACACCGACTAAATCCCCATGTACATTCTTATCTCATACAGGGATGCTCTCTAGCATTGCAAGTATGGCTTTATGAGTGTTGCTCGACCGTCAACACTGAGCTTGCTACGAGGTGTTCTGACGCAATACCTCGCATACTAAGATGGTCTGCTAGTAAGGGGCAAATTTGGTTATCTGCCTTTGAAGAGAAGATGATAAAGCCTGAGTGGATTAAGGTAAAATTTTCACTTTATTATGTTTATACATTTACCTTTCTAATATCTACAATTATGATAACATTTTCTGCCTTAGTCAAACTAACTGTTTTTTCCTCATTCAGTTTACTAGCATGAGTGAATCTGGAGAAGAGATTGGAGTGCTGACTTTGCCAAACAAAATTGAGTATGAAGTTCAAGAAGGTGAACAAACATCTGAGGTTCCCAATGCCGATCCTCCAACATTGAAACCCAAACAAACAGATTGTGAAGAGGACAAGAACTCTACTGCTAAGAAGTTCAGAAAGTTAGAAAAAGGAATTGAGCAGGTAATACATATAAACTACAATATATTTACAAATTATCTACAATTTATCTACATTTCATAAACTACCTACAAAATATATACAAATTTGTAGATTCTGATATATTCCTATATATATGTTAGGACATATTATGAAATTAACAACTTACTATATTTTAACTTGTAGGTTGATGGAAAGCTAGAGGATTTTAGGAAGGCTGTATTTGTAGAACTCTATAGCCTTCGAGGGTTTATAGATGAGACTGCGCAGACTGTTTTGAAATTGATAAAGAGTAGAAATGATCAGGATGATGCAAAGGTAAGATTTGACATATATTTATAAACCAAAACAATTTATGACATATGAAACAATATACTCAAACTAACATAAAACATTTAGTTTGCTGGTAGTTCAACCAAAAACAATGACCAACAAAAAGAATTGAACAATCAGCATTTTCAGTTCAATATTGGTGAACAAGTGCAGGCAAGCACCAGCAACACAGGTATCTACAAAATATCTACAAAGTATCTTTAATTAGTATTAAAGTATATATAGCATATCCACATTATGGGTGTGTTTGGTATGAAGGAAAATATTTTCCGGAAAATGTTTTCCAATTTTTCCATGTTTGGTTGTCTTAAATTTTTTGGAAAACATTTTCCTCATCAATTCATTTTCCTCCAATTGGAGGAAAATATTTTCCATATCAAGATAAGGGAAAACATTTTCCAAAACTCCTTCTCAATCTTCCCCACCCCATTTACCCTCACNGCCCCCACTTCGGACAAAAAATATATTTTTTACTTTTTTTGTAATTTAAAATTTCTGTTTTTTTTCTGCACCCCCACCCACCAACACCCCCTCCCAAGATTTTTATTTTTTTATTTTATATTTTCAGTTTTACTTTTTTCATCTTTCGATTTACAGATTCAAAATTTTACAAGTTCTAAAGATATGATTTCAGAGGTTTATGTGTTTCGAAGTTTACGGGTTTGAAATTTCGCGGTTTCGAAGTTTTGCGGTTTAAAAGTTTATGAAATTTGTGGGTTCGGAAGGTTGTTGGTTTGAAAGTTTATGACCTCGTGTTTATTGTATCAAAATTATTTACGAATACTCTTGAGAAAATATTTTCCTTGATTTGCGTACCAAACACCAGAAAATGAATAAGATTACTATTTGTTTTTCAAGAAAACATTTTCCTGAAAAACATTTTCCATGGAAAACATTTTCCTTTATACCAAACACACCCTATATCTACAATTTTCCTACACATATCTACAACTTTCAAGCCACCATTATCTAATTTTATTTACCATTTTTAATTATAAAACAGAACATGTTGAAGGTGCAGTTGGTCAAGAACATGTTCCAGCACATGGTGATTTATATACACACTTTCAAGTTGTAGCTGATGAAGACAAAGCAGGTATCATATCATACTGTCATTCAGAGATATTTTCTTGTTGTTTATACATTTTAACATTCCTGCTTAAGTAAGATATGCATTGTGTTACAGAGATGGAGGATATGAAAGCACAATCCCCAATTCACGGAGTGACTGTAGCAGCTCAGACAGAACAAGCCATTGAGCAACATGACAATGAAGGTGCAGATGCACAATATGTGGATGTAGGTGATTCAGAAGGATCAGGAATTGAGAAGAAGGGGGTCACACTAGATGATTTTGACTTGCCTGACAACTTATCCCAATTGGTTAAGTATGGCGAGCCCATACAAGATGAAGCAACTCCTATGCATCCGGGGAGAACCAGGCATCCGGGAAAGCATGCCCGATCACCATTTATCCATCTATACAGTTCTGGGGACAGCAGCTCGGTTGGACCTAAATTTTTCTACCTCAAGCACCACTTTACTACTATTATAGGTGAAAATGTAGATCTGAATGTTTTAGATAAATTCAACAAGTGGTTATACCACTGTAGTGACAAAGGGTCAAAGAGGTATGAATGCATAATTTGAAGCCACTTGTTGAATTTATTTTTTACATATATAATTCATTCTATAATTTTGTTTTTTGACATTTAATTGTTGTTACAGGAGGAAGGCTCCGTTTTCCATAAAGGATAACCAAATTAAGCCTTGGTTAGACCTTGGAGTGAAAAAGGCTGATAAGAAGGACTGGTTCTATTCCCTTGCTCACCCCGGTCAAGTCCTCACTGACTCGGTAAGTAGCAAAGAATCTATTCACAAGATATAATTTAGATAGTTTGTCTTCTGTTGTTGTATTTTAATTGTAGTTATATTGTAGATATCAAATATATTTGACCATGACTTGTATTATAGATTGTAGATATAATGTAGAGATTATTGTAGATGTTGTTATAGTTGTATGTACTGTTTGTAGTTAAATTGTAGTTACATTATAGATTAGGCTGAACATATAAGATTAATTGTAGTATTAATGTAGATATGATGGAGACCTGATTGTAGATGACGTGTTCCATGTTTGCAGTGTAATTGTAGCTAAAGTGTAGCTATTTGTTAGATTATTTGAAGTTGACTTTGTACTTTAAATTTTAGAGTTGTTTTTAGATACCATTGTAGATTTTTTGTAGCTGTTTTGTAGTTAATTGTAGTTACACTGTATTTTTATGTAGATTTTTTTTCGTTTGCAGCACATTGGTGTTTTAATGTATTACCTGAGAAAAAGAGGCAAATATGGCCCTAACAACAAGACTAGGTTTACAACAACCGATTGTTTGTTCAAGACGAGGATTGAACAAATTTATGAAAAGTTCATAAATTCTCCTCCAGAAAAGAAATATTCGGTTGTTAAACCCCAGGATGTTGTTGCAGAATATATTTTGGGGTATAGACTACTTGCAAATGTTGCATGGGATGAAGTTGACTATGTCATCATGCCCGTCAACATTGTAGAAAATTTCCATTATGTCACGACCCCAAATCCTAATAGGCCGTGATGGCGCCTATCGTGGAACTAAGCTAGCCGACCATCACTTTACTACGCATTTATTCAATTATAACAGTTCACAATATAACAATAAACAACAGTCATAATAAATAAATAAATTACATAAGTCTAACACCCCCAATAATAAACTAAACCACTCCAAACAACCTCCCAGAACTGGAGTCAATAGTCATGAACATCTATGGAAATAAATCTAACTCTTCTAAAACTATAATATGTGTCTCTGAATCAAATACTAAAGCTAAATAGGGAAGGAAAATGGAGAAGCTGTGGACGCTGGACAACGACCTCAAAATCCCGTGAACAATTGCTAACGAACTGAGACATCTAATGCTCCGAACCGCCACCTGAATCTGTGCACAGAGGCACATGGAGTCTTTATGAGTACGCCAACTCAGTAGTAATGAAAATAAAGCAGAGTCTGAGTAATATAAACACACAGAACATGTACACAATTCCACAAACCAGTAAAACACCAAGTCACCATGTAGTATTCATCAATTTCATAAGTTCGAAATCAGTTTCCAGAAATCCCTTGAAAACAAGTGCAATATACGTATATCTCAATAAAATTCTCAATAAAACCAGTTTGAAAACGAAGTAAATCATAGTTTGAAAACTCAGTAAAAATATTCATAAACTGCCCCTCGGGCCATAATCATTTCTCGTAACAATTTCTTTCAGTATCAGCCTATCAAGCAACCTTACAATCACTCAGCCCATCAGGCAACCTCACAATCAATCTGCCCATAAGGCAACCTCACAATCACTCTGCCCATAAGGCAACTTCACAATCACTCTGCCCATCAGGCAACCTCACAATCACTCTGCCCATCAGGCACCCTCACCATCACTCATCATAAGCCCCGCGGGCATCACTCAATCGGTACCGACGCTCACTCGGGGTGTGTTACAGACTCCGGAGGGGCTTCTACAGCCCAAGCGCTATAATAGGCCGCATCATGGCATAAATCACACACAATATAAGCCCGCAGCCTCACTCATATCATATCATCCTCACAATATAGGCCAGCAGCCTCACTCATATCATAACATCCTCACAATATAGGCCAGCAGCCTCACTCAGTCAGACACTCTCAATTTTCCCTTCAGGCCATAAATATACTGGGTTCTTGACCCAAAAACAGTGTTTCATTTTCAAGAAGTAGTATCAAAATACTCTGAGTGTGAAAATAATTTCACAGAAAAGACTGAGTAAAAATCATAACATCTCAGTGAGGAAAATAGTAAAACATAACCCCCGAAGGGTAAACAAGTCGGCACTAGGCCCCAAACACGGCTTACAGCCCAAAATATATCATAATGTATAAATTCTAATTAAGCAAAGGCTTAAAAATCGGTTTCGCAACTTAATAGTCGCCTACATAGGAAACATGTTACAAAGTTTCCACCTTTTTATTTAAAAACCCGTGAAAGGGTGCATAGTCCGGGATTTCATACCCTCAGGACAAGATTTAAAGACATTACTTACCTCAAAACTAGCTCGGAATAATTCCGCAATGCGCTTGCCTCTCGAATCAACCTCCGAAGGCTCCAAATCTACCAAGTATAGATTTTTATCATCAATATGTGCTTAAGGAACGAATTCCAATTGAAAGATATCAAATTTAGCTCAAAAATCCGAAACCAGTCAAAACCCGACCCTCGGTCCCGCGTCCCAAAACTCAGAAATTTTTATACCAAAATGTTCTTCGTCCTCTCACGAGTCCGTACATATAAAGAACACTAAAATCGGAGTTCGTTTGACCCATCAAATCGACCTTTGAAGGTCTCATAATCTAAAGCCTTAAAACCCAATTTGTCTACTGATTTTTCATGAATTTACACTGGTTTTATGCTCTATAATCACCCATAATCGAGTTTTAATGATTAGAACACTTACCTCTATGAAGAACAAGAATTTTCCTCTTCAAAATCGCCCAAAGAGCTCTTTTCCGTACAAAAATGGTGAAAAAGAGGGTTTAAGTCGCGGAAGGGTTATTTAAATATGCCCAGTTATTTTACTCTCCGCGATCGCGGTCAAACACACGCGATAGAACAATACAAATTTTCCCCCTTCTCCGCGATCGCAGCACTGTGCACGCGATCGCACAATGCTTTTGCCAGCAACCCCACGCGCCCCAACTTCCTCTACGCGATCGCAGCTCAACCCACACGATCGCACTGCCTTGGGCTCCCCCTACTCTGCGATCGCAGACTAACCTTTGCGATCGCACAAAACAAAATGTGCCTCACCCCAATTAACTCTCCGCGATCGCATCAATTCCCTCGCGATCGCAGTGAAGGAATTACTGCTGTGCAAAAACCAGAAAACCAGCAGTGTTTTAAAGCCCAAATGAGTCCGTTAATCACCCGAAATCAATCCCGAGCCCCTCGGGACCCCAACCAAACATACCAACACCTCACATATGATCATTCAAACTTAGTTGCACTCTCAAAACACCAAAACTAATATCAAAACACCAAATTTACATCGAATTCAAGCCTAAGAACTTTGATATTTCTAAAATNCAAATCACCTAACGAAGCTATCCGAGCCATAAAATCTTCATTCCAAGGTCGTTTACCAATAAGTCAACTCTCAGTTGACTTTTCTCACTTCAAGACTAGTTTTAAAGACTGAATGACTAAACTCTCACTACAACCATTCTGATTTCAAGCCTACCAACTCTAACACATCAAATAAAGTATAACCAATATATAACAAGTCAATAACAACAATTATAATGCAGGTTTTACGTAACGACAAACCGAGTCGTTACATTCTCCCCCTCTTAAACAAACGTTCGTCCTCGAACGTGCCTAGAGATGTTCCAACACCACCAAAATTTGCAGTGTAACCTTCCATGCACATATTCAGAGATGATCCCACGTCACCCTACCCCATCTAGGTCTGATAACATAACATAGCTAAAATTTCATTATCAAATCCTTACCCATAAACCTTACAACCAAGTTTCCACTTCTGAAATAATTTACAAGTTCAAATTTCCATGACTATAAGCTGAAATAGTCTGAACATGCTGTATCAAACCATATCCGTAACCCAAGATGAAATCACATAATATACCGCGTGGCTCAACCACTCATAGCGATAACTCCTAACCACAATAGCTGTTCAACAACTCAATACCGGTACATACCCTCTTATCAAACCATGCCTTGCTCTAACACTTCCATATATTGCCGATGATGAAATAAACACGTACAAACCAGCAACCATTTGTTCGATCAGTATCAATGCCAGCCAGTGCCATACCTTGTGCAACTTGTGAACTCAGTAACCACATACCAAGAGCTCAATTCATTAAATAAAGAAGACTTACACGAGAGTACTATCCTGCCACTAACACTTACCATTACCACATCATGCTAAAAGCCTAGTACGCATCGTGAAACCATATCACACAAATCCGACACCAAGGATCATACCTCAACCTAACTGAGTTGCAAAGCGTGATCCCTTCCAACCGCTGGACCACATGACATACTCCCAGCCACCTTGATCAAAATCAATAACCATGCGAAATTCGACGTCAATTACTCAAAATGCATTGCCATAACCATGGGGAAATCGGACGATACCATGCCACCCGAATCAGAAAGAACATAACCAACACGTCTCAACCCTGCAACACCCAATTACTTACCTTACTCAAATCTCGCTATAAAGCCCCGATAGAACTACACCCTGTGCACATATATAACCAACGATCACAACTCCTCGAAACACCGAAAGGTAACTCATAGACCACTCCGAAACACGAATAAGCTCAGTGACAATCAAATGGTACATCCCTCAACAATAGCAATTTGGGGTCAACAATCCCGACTCGGTGCAGAACACACACCCATACTGGCCTACCAATAACTCTAAGTACTATTTCTCTCTGAAAGTTCATAGTGGCCGAGTCATGGCATATACTAACACCTGACTAGCTTTGCTCGCATCCTCATAGTTTACAACTACAAAATAATCTATTAATTAGAACTCTTAGTCTCAAAGTCCATGAAGCGCACAAAGTTACCATATCCGATCCCAACTGCACCACCCGAATATATAACATGTCTCTAATACTCAATCACTCCACGAGGGATACCTCTATAATTATTCTGTGCCCCCGAGCAAACTCGAATATCAACAGTCGATCCAACAAGAAAGCGTCGCAATACTAATGAAGCATCCTTATTCAAGAACATTGTCTTAAGCACCTTGTCCCTTATTATAGTATACCCCCATCCAGTCACACCAATGTCACGACCCAAAACCCGGTTCAGGTCGTGATGGAACCTAACGGCGAGGTTAGACAAGCCAACATATGAATCCTTAGGAGATATTACCCCAGAACTCGATATTCCAGTTATTTACAATTTATAACAAATATAATGCGGAATATAACAACGATATGAAGTCAGGCCGTAGATACCAGCTGAACCACAGCTAGGCCAAAAATATACAACCCCGAAAACCCAATCATAATTACATCAAGTGTGTGCCAGGATTAGTGTCACAGTGTCAACGGGCGGCTATATAGATACAACAACTGAAATATATATATACAAAAATACAAGCCGCAGTCTGGAACAAAAGACT
>MDKH01234893.1:0-10920 GCA_005239495.1 Nicotiana undulata
ACAAAGAGCCTAGGGGACATTTCCCCCTTACAAAGTTTGGGAAGGAGACTCACCTGGACAAGTACTCTTCCGGTCAACGGACCAATCAACAGGAGGCACGAATCCTCCGAATCACCCTCGATGGCTCGCAACTAGCCAAAAATATATAATTATATCAATTTTGGAAGAATCGAGGAGTATTTATCAAGGATTTTCCCTAAAAACACATTCTTGACATACTTGGCAAATCCAACTCCGAGCCTCGGCGTCCGGAAAATTATAATTCTTGAAAAAATGCGCTATAAGTCGCCTAAGGATCAAGATTAACTCAATTAATCATCCTACAATGGCCCTAAAATTAGAATTCCCATTTTCCTCAAAACCCTCTATTCTCCCCAACAATTTCTTATGAATTTCTATGAATTTGGAAGTGGAAATTCCCAAAGAATTGAAGGATTTAACATGCGAAGGCCAAAGAATTACTTACCTGAGGTAATTGGACTGAAAACACGTTCTGGAGCTCTTGGGGTGTGCAACAATGGAGGAAAACTTGTGTTTTGGAAGAAATTCACGAAATGGGCTTTTTATAGGACTGGCCAGCAGTTTCCGCACCTGCGACCTTTGGATCGCAAGTGCGGACTCGCACCTGCGGAAAAAGGGTCGCTCCTGCAGAAAAATGCCTAGGCACTGGGGGTTATTCTCGCTCTTGCGGACTTTTCATCGCAGGTGCGGACTTGCACCTACGGAAAATTGGCCGCGCCTGCGATGGCCTGGGCCCTGGGGAATGGTCGCGCCTGCGGAGCCTGGTCCGCCCCTGCGGAGCCGCGCCTGCGAGAACAAGGTCGCTCCTGCGGCTGGAGCCGCGCCTGCGATGGGAAGACCGCTGGTGTGAGCCTCGCGCCTGCGGCTCATGGACCGCAGGTGCGGTCACACCAGAAGATTTCCTACCAGCTATGCAACTGCTGGTTTTTGACCCCGATTGGGGTCCGGGGGACCCCTGGGCCCACCCGAGCCCTCGACAAATTATACCAACAAGTCCCAAATCACATGACGGACATGCTCGACCTCCCAGAACACTAAAAACATCATCCAAACTAGAAATCACCCTCCAAAACCCCTTAGTTTCAAACTTAGGATTTCAAGAAAATTCAAATGGCTCACCGATACGCCGAACGGGTCTATACTGCTCGGAATGACCCAAATTTTGCGGGCAAGTCATAAATTACTATACGGAACTATTGCCAGTTCCGGAATTCCATTCGGACCATGATATCACGAGGTCCAATTCCAGGCTGAATTCTAAATCTTATGAAATCCTGAATTCCAATTCAGGTGCCGAAATACTCTCGGGTCATCAGAAATCCGAGGCGGACACACTCCCAAGTCCGAAATCATCATCCGGAGCTACTGGAGCTGTCAGAACTCGATTCCGAGGTCGTTTGCTCAAAATGCTGGTCGGAACCAAAATTAGCCAAATAGGCTAGCCTTCAGGAACCAAGTGTTCCTGAACTGGCCAAATAACTTCTGAATCTCGAACTACCTGCCCGCACAAATCATAAGGCACGCGTAGCCGCTATGGAAAGAGCCATTCACGGGAACGGAGTCCCAACACACAAAACGACCGGCTGGGTCGTTACACTTAGGGTAGGGGTAAGGTCTGCGTACACACTACCCTCCCCAAACCCCACTTGTGGGATTATACGGGGTTGTTGTTGTTGTTGTTGTTTTTGCAAATATTATTTTTAGTCTTATTCAAGGATACATAAAGAGATATAGAAATGGAAATCCTTTGATTATTTTCTTTTCTCTTAGTTAACTGGCAATTGAATCTTTTTTAAATTGTTTTTCGCAACCAGGTTTATTTTTTTTGAACGTTATTGTTGTCTGCAGGTTGATATCCGTTACTAGTTTGAAAGGTTTATCTGCACGTTATTGTTCTTTGAACGTTATACTTTTTTTAACGTTATTGCAGATTGTTTTCTGCAACCAGGTTACTTGTTTTCAGAATATGTATTTGAAACTTTGCTTGATATTTGAAGAGTCAACTCTACTATGGTTTCCTTGAAGATTATTTTGCATTAAGAAGTTAGAGTTTTGGCGTTGGAAGGATAAAAGAGAAGTTCGTCTTGGTTCTGATCCTTTATCGTCTGATTCTCATCGTGTACAAGATATCCAATCAGAAGGCTAACCACCCAAGGAACGCTTTTTATCTACACCTAAGCTTATTTCGAGATTCATTTTTTTAAATTGTTTTCTCATCTGGAGTTTGCTTCCGTTCTCTCTCTCTCTTTAATACTGGGTTTGTGTGATTTTTACTAAGATTTATGCCCCCTGTTTGAGTATCGAATATGTATCGTTTCTATAATTTCTCACTTTATCTATTCTTTTTGTTTCTTAATTTGATGGTTGTTTGGGGAGTGCTGAAATTAAAACAGAAAAATTGATACTTAAGGCATTGTAGTACATAGTGAAATGGGGGTTCTTCAACTATTTCAAGTTCTAAGTCCTTTAAATCATACAGTTACTGAGTTGGGTATTTGAACACATGAAGATTTGAACTGAAGTAAAGTTTGTTTGAACACATACAGATTTGATATGCGATCATATTCTTCTGCCCAGCAAAGCTACAGTTTTTGTTCCAATTGAGTATTGTTTACTGCCTAGAAATTTTCTGCCCAGAAAGTTTCTGTTGTTTGGGACTATGAGTTAACAATAAATATTCAGTTGATTGTTACCAGCTGCAAGAAAACAAAAAAATTGTTCCAACTTTTGTCCAACTTCTGAAATTTAAAAAGATGCATGGTATAAATTCTTGGTTGTATATGCATGGTATTGCAAATGCTAACATGAAAACAACAATTACTATGTCTCAATTCCAAGTGAGTTCAGTGGCTATTGAGTAGCTGCTGATTGAGTTCTCTCCAATTTACAAGCAAAATTTTCCACCTCTAAATCTTGTAATTGGGAAGTGTCAAGACAGTTGTTGGAAGAATTAGTGAGCTCTAGAGGAGATAATTCATCTCCTAGTTTAACTATAAAATGGACTAAATTTTCAAAACAAAAAAAGACTGCAGGATTCATGTTCATCTTTGTGTATTGATCTTTATTGAACTTTTTCTATTACTAGAAATTATTGCATCGGTATATTGTCAAATAATTTATCTGCTAATTATGCAATACATTTTTAGTCATAGAAAGGGATATAGTTAGTGGCTACCTTCCACTAATGTGTTTGAGTAATACAATTTTGTAGTTATAGTAGGTTTCGTCAATTCTTGAGCTTAAGTTCTTGCATTTGGGTTTTAGCATCAATGGTGTTTGCAGTAGTGAACATATATTTTAGCATCCTTGTACCATTTCATTCTTTTTTGTTGGTTTAAGTAGACAACATATATTTTATCTCAATGACTTGTCTCCTGATACTCCTCTTAATACTTGTATTTTTTTTAATACTTTTTGCTACAACCAAGTGATGCAGCTAGTGGATCCGTTTCACTGACGGATGCAAGAAGATCTTCTGGCGCTAGTAATCCCAGTGATCATTAAGATTCATTTTAATTGAAGTGGATGTATTAGGACAATATAATAGCTTACTAATATAGACGGTTAACTATGTTCTAATTTAGCTTGATGACATATGATACTACTCTGTCATAGTATTTTTTCACGGTTAATGAAATGTTGATATTTCTTAATTTTAATGTTTTGGTTTAAGCATAAATATTTCAATTGATATTAGGGAAAGGGTATGGAAAATTGATGATTAAAAATAAATTCTATAATATATTTAAAAATAGATGTGAATAATTAAAACCTCAAAGAGAAATTGATTAGATCCTATGGTGTACACATAAGAAATTGCGGGGGTTTACAAACCCCACACTAAGAAAAAATATTAAATTTTAAAAATAATAATCTACTTTCGTGCATGAAATTGCGGAGGTTTAAATTGCACTTTTGCGGAGGTTTCTATTTGCTGTCACGGCTGTTCGGGAAATCCCCGCATTTATCTGCCGCAAATTAATAGTGGCGATGCTTATTGCGGGGGTCTGCTCAACCATCGTGACAACAAATAGCAGAGGTTTATAACATCCGCAAACTGTAATTTTAACCTCCGCAATTTACCCATTTTTTTGTAGTGACATAACCCATGATTAAGGGAAAGAAACACATAATTAATTAAGCACATAGAGAAAAAAGCAACGAACTAGTCTAGTCCCACTTCTTCTTAATTAACTTGTTGCTTTTCTGTTTTTGGGTCTTTCTTTACAAAATTTGTTCAATAAATGACACAAACAAACGCACGTACTGTTGGGGTTTTAATCAATTAATGATTTATTAATGCTTAAAATAGGGTGAATGGGAAATAGAGGGGAAAATGAAATATTTGAGTAATATTTGAGTTTCTCTCCTTGATTGTCCCACATGGGAAGAGGAAAAGGTTTTTGATGGGTATATAAGCAATTGCTCTCCTTCTAGCTCTTAAAGAGTTGAGAAGAAGGCAAGCCTCGTGCCGTCGTCGTTGCTCGGCTCGACTCGACTCGGCCTGGGATTCGGTCAAATGATCGATTGATTAATTTTTGGACCAAATTTATTTGTGAATAGTAAATATTAACATAAATGTTATTAAATATTTGTTATAATAAACAAATATTAATATTAAATCCATTTCAGTTATCCAATATTTTGTTTTTTGTTTTGTAACAAAAAATTAACTACCCTTCAATTTTCCCTCTTTATTTTTGAGTAAATAGCCAATTATGTCATGGCATTTACTCTATGGCCATTTTGCAAAAACAGCCATTCTGAAGAGTTGCACCTCTTGAGATTTCAGCCCAACTTTGGCTATAAATACAAGTCCATTCTCTCAGATCTTACATACTAATTTCTGAGTTCTCCTCCTTCTTTATGCATACTTTTAACTTCAAAGAAAGCAACAGTAAGTGTGATTTGCTACCGAACTTTGAGTTCGCTGAAACACTGGGGTTTGAAGTACTGCTACACCAGTATGTAATTCGTTCTATCCTGGGAGGAAATAATCCATAACCTTGGGTACTAGGGGGGAATTAAATTCTTTAAGAAAACACTGTGAATTCAGTGGGCTCGAATTGATTTTGTTATTTCCTTTACATTTATGTTTCTGTTATTTAATATTCTCCAGAATTGTTTTACAAATACAGATTACTAACAAGCTTAAGGAATTTAATATATTTTCTGTATTTGTTTTATTTTCACTGTTTCTGGAGAGAAAAACCTTTGTGGTTTTTGGAGATTAAAATCTATGTGATTTTAACGTTTGTGTCATTCTTTTACAGAAATGACGAATGACAACAGAAACCAAGTTGTTTCGATGGTAACTGCCAATGCCTCAACGATTCGAACAACACCGGCATCACTGGCACCGGCTGAGAAACCAGAAAAATTTTCCGAGCTTGATTTCAAGCGCTGACAGCAAAAGATGTTCTTCTACTTGACTACTCTAAGTCTCCAGAAGTTCATCAAGGAAGATGTTCCTATGATGTCCGATGAAACTCTAGAGACTGAACACTTTCTCGTGATTGAGGCGTGGAAGCATTCAGATTTTTTGTGCAAGAATTGTATTCTAAGCGGGCTGGAGGATGCTTTGTATAACGTCTACAATGGCGTGGAAACGTCAAAAGAACTGTGGAGTGCTCTTGAAAAGAAATACAAAACTGAAGATGCCGGGTTGAAGAAGTTTGTTGCTTCAATGTTTTTGGACTACAAGATGATAGATAGCAAGTCTGTTATTACCCAAGTCCAAGAATTGCAAGTGATTGTTCACGATCTCATTGCTGAAGGTATAAGTAGAATTAATACTAATATTGGGAGTATTAATGTTATTATATTTACTAATTGAATTTTCATTGAAGGTCTTGTCATCAATGAAGCATTCCAAGTAGCAGCAATGATTAAGAAGTTGCCTCCATTGTGGAAGGACTTCAAAAATTATTTGAAACACAAACGCAAGGAGATGTCCCTTGAAAATCTCATTGTCCGGTTGAGAATCGAAGAGGACAATAAAGTTGCTGATAGGAGAGGCCGTGGAAATTCAACAATAATGGGAGCAAATATTGTTGAAAATAACAAAAAGAGGAAGAAGGCTTATGGACAAAAATACAACCCAAGCAAGAAGCGGTTCAGTGGAAACTGCTACAATTGTGGGAAAATCGGACACAAATCTACGGAGTTTCGTGCTCCGAAGAAAGACAAGAAGAAGGGTCAAGCAAACATGGTTGAAAAGCATGATGATGTTGATGACTTGTGTGTCATGCTTTCCGAATACAACTTGGTGGAAAATCCTAAAGAGTGGTGGTTTGATTCTAGAGCCACTCGCCATGTTTGTGCTGTTAGAGAAGCTTTTTCTACTTATGCTCCTGTTGGAACGGATGAGACGATTTCTATGGGAAATGATTCAAAGGCCAAGATTAAAGGATGTGGGAAGATATTCTCAAAATGACTTCCGACAAAGTGATGAATTTGAACAACATCCTTCATGTTCCCGAGATTAGGAACAATTTAGTCTCTACTGGACTTCTTGTTAAGAATGGATTTAAATGTGTATTTATACCCGATAAGGTTGTAATAAGTAAGAACGAGATGTTTGTAGGAAAAGGTTACCTTACCGAGGGCCTTTTCAAACTTAATGTAATGGTTGTTGAAAGTAATAATAAAATTTCAGCTTCGTCTTACTTACTTGAGTTAGATGAATTATGGCATGTACGTTTGAGTCATGTCAATTATAAAATCTTGAGGAAAATGATTAATTTGGAAGTATTGCCTAAGTTTGAATGCGACAAATCAAAATGTCAAGTATGTGTGGAATCTAAGTTTGTTAAACATCCTTATAAGTCAGTTGAAAGGAATTCAAATCCTTTAGACTTAATTCACACAGATATTTGTGACATGAAGTCAATACCATCTCGCGGTAGAAAGAAGTATTTCATAACTTTTATTGACGATATTACTCGATATTGCTATGTTTACTTAATTAATAGTAAAGATGAATCAATAGACGCATTCAAGCAATACAAAAGTGAAGTTGAAACGCAACTTAACAAGAAAATAAAAATGATAAGAAGTGATAGGGGTGGTGAATATGAATCTCCTTTTGAAGAAACATGTTTAGAATATGGAATTGTTCATCAAACAACGGACCTTTACACGCCCCAATCCAATGGGATTGCGGAAAGAAAGAATCATACATTAAAAGAGATGATGAACGCGTTGTTGATAAGTTCTGGTTTGCCACAGAACTTGTGGGGGGAAGCCATTCTTACGGCTAATCGAATATTAAATCGAGTGTCCCATAGTGAAACACAATCCATTTGTCACGACCCAAATTCCCAACCTTAGGAATCGTGATGGCGCCTAACACCACACTTTCTAGGCAAGCCAATGTTAGAACTCGAGTAGCTAACTTCCTTTTATTATCTTCTTAAACATCAATAAATAAATCTAAAGTAAACTTAATTTAAATGATTTTCAAAGATAAAATAATAAACAATTGAATAAAAATGAACCACGAACTAATTATATAAATAACTCTAAGACTACCCAGGGTCTGGTGTCACAATTCACGAACTACTAAAGAATACTACAAATACTGGCCCGAAAGAAATAGTGTAATTGTTCTTAATATAATAAAGCAGTATTATTAAAATAGGAGAAGACTCTCGGGATCTGAGAACGCCGGCAGATATACCTCGTGTCTCCGAATAAATAGAGGGCTGCACTAAAAATCTCTATTGCTGGCTAGTACCTGGATCTGCACAAAAGAGTGCAGAGTGTAGTATCAGTACAACCGACACCATGTATTGAGTAAGTACCAAGCCTAACCTCGACAAAGTAGTGACGAGGCTACGACGGGGCATTAACAACATATAACCTGTGAAAATAATATATACAATAACACAATAAAACAATTCTACACGAACAAGAAAAATATAACTGAAACAATAAATATAAAGCAAGAAGGAAATCTAAACAAATAATTAAGTACTGCAACAACAATGAAATGACAACTACGATTAGGGGGAGAGACAGAAGCAGAGCTCAGACTAAAGCTCGAACATCAGCACCTATTATGCAGTCTCAAATGGATCTAGACGCGGAGGTTCTAGCTCAGTCGGTACATGTTGGTCTAGTCCATATCCCAGAAGGATTTATAGCTACTCATGTATTGCATAACAAGGGAATAGTTGACAACAACAGAGTTGATTTATATCAGCTGTGAAGTTTAACATTGTGAATTATCAGACATTGTGACCTATGGCTTCGTGCCAAGTGGGGAAGTCCACTGTCAAGGAATAGATTGTGGGGTCATATGTTATATCGGTTTTGGCCTGGAATGTATAAGGCTTGTGAGTTTGCAAGAGATAAAGCTGGGACTAGCGATATGTCTGCCTCCTTAATAAACCTACACCTCAGTACCAAAGGAGTTATATAGCCAGATTAAAATCTACAGAAGGTTTACTTAGCGTGGAAGTCACGGTTGCGGATTTTGGGGTGTTCCAGAGGGAGTACGGTGGTTGACAAGCTTTTAGACTTTATGGTTCGTGCCAAGGTTTATCTGTATAGAGCTCTACTTCTGGGATCATTGTGCATCAATAGATATGAGATTTACCCCAAAAGAATGATGAAAAAGTATATGAATAAAGGGGGTAGCTCAGAAGTATTGAGTTAACATAGTAAAAGAATAAACTGGCCGCCGGTGTTTGTGACAAGCCTACGAAGAGGATGACCAGCCAATGCAACAACAATTACTTGACTCAGTTCTCATAAATGCTTATGAAAGAGTTGTGAATACAGGGTGAGCTTCGTAACTCAAAAATCTACTTATGTGAATACTTGTATTGAGAAATTCTATGGAGATAGCTATGTTTATCATTACGTGTTCTATTTTTGTTTAACGGAAAATATTTAAAAGAAGAAAGTGGAATGTTTCGATTGGCACGATATGCATATTACTTGTGAGTCAGAATTGAGGACGAGATCCTCGCGTTTTAATATGATTTGGTATATTTAACCGGGCTACGAGCCGCGGTGGAAGTTATGTAAGGATGAGATCCATGTGATGGAAATTCTTGTGCTTAAATTCTCCCTTGTGAATTAAAATTTTACTATAGTACTGGTAGGGAGTCATGCATGTTAGGGTTATTCAAAATTTTCTGTATAGTAATAATAATAATAATAATAATAATAATAATAATAATAATAATAATAATAATAATAATAATAATAATAATAATAATAATAGTAATAGTAATAATAGTAATAAGCAAATTAATTAATTAATTAATTAACTATCTGTGCATAATTTTCCAAATTCGTGTTATAATTATGGAGCCTTAACCTACAAGTTAGGTGCCCCGCCCAAGTGGCGTTAAATGAGACGCGTTAATTCGGGTATTTAATTAGGAGGTCTTCATGAATCACATCTCGTTATCAGTATTGTGAAGGTTTGAAAGGAGATTATTGCTAACGTGAAGCTGTTTGATAATTCCTTAATTGGCTATGATCAACCATTAAGAAAATAGAGGCGGTGAGTATGGGCAGTCTTGCGTATATTCTAGTTGGTGAGAGACTGTTAGCTTCAGACATTCTGACGTTGGATAATCAGTTCGTGATGTTGGATATTTCCCCCAGCAGTGTTCTAGCTTATACAGTCACTCGATCTTTCCTAATTGAGCGTATTCGGGAGCGACATGATGACCCACCTTTGGCGATTCTTAGGGACACAGTTCGGCACGGTGATGCCAAGCATGTTATAGTTGGAGATGATGATGTTTTGAGGATGCAAGGGTTGGTTATGTGTGCCTAATGTTGATGGCATTCGTGAGTTGATCCTTGAGGGGGAGCTCACAGTTCTAAGTATTCTATTCACCCAGGAGCAGCTAAAATGTACCAAGATTTGAGGCAGCATTATTGGTGGAGAAGGATTAAAAAGAACATGGTGGCGTATATGGCTCGTTGTTTAAATTGTAAGTAGGTAAAATACGAGGATTTAGATAGCTCCTTATGAGGCATTCTATGATAGACGGTACAAATCGCCAGTCAGATGGTTTGAGCCAGGAGAGGCTCGGTTGTTGGGTACAGACTTAGTTCAAGAGGCCTTAGGTAAGGTCAAGATCATTCAAGAGAGACTTATGCCGATCGTAAGGTTCGTGATGTGGCATTCATGGTTGGAGAAAGAGTATTGCTTCGTGTGTCGCCCATTAAGGGTGTTATGAGATTTGGAAGAAGGGTAAGTTGAGCCCTAGGTATATCGGGTCGTTTGAGATTCTTGATAGAGTGGGGGAGGTAGCGTATAGACTTGTGTTGCCTCCAGGGTTATCCTCAGCTCATCCTTTATTCCATGTATCTATGCTCCAGGAATACCATGGTGACCCATCCCACATGTTAGACTTCAGCTCTGTCCAATTGGACAACGACTTGACTTATGGGGAGGATCCGATAGCCATTTTAGACCGGCAGGTTTGTCAGTTGAGGTCTAAGAGTTGTCCTTCAGTTCGAGTGAAGTGGAGAGGCCAGCCCATTGAGGCAGCTACTTGGGAGTCCGAGTCGGACATGCAGAGTATATATCACACTTGTTTGCAAATTTAGGTAATCTTCTATGTCCGTTCGAGGACGAACGTTTGTTTTAGAGACGGAGATTGTGATGACCCAAGGGGTCATTTTAAGAATTTAGACTCCGTTCTAGACTTATGTCACGACCCAAAACCGGTCCAGGTCGTGATGGCGCCTAACTGCGAGGTTAGGCAAGCCAACGAACAACCATAACAATGAAAATGCGGAATACAATAACAACAGGGGGCAGGGCCGTAGAAACAAGCTGATCCACAGCTAGGCCCAATACATATACAACAAGTGTGTGCCAGGACTAGTGTCACAGTGTCAACGGGCGGCTACATAGATACAACA